>JAGFBZ010002565.1:0-30000 GCA_018398805.1 Hirundichthys speculiger | reverse complement strand
GTTTTTTATTAGTTCATTATTAACTAATGTATTATTAATCATTTACAGGTACTTGTTATTATTAACAAATGTTTTACAAACAACTTAGTTCATATTTGTTAACAAGCATTTCATAATCATTTACAAATGTATATAAATGTTTTGTTCATAATTAGTTAATTGTTAAGTAAAATATTATCAATCATTTACAAATATATGTTATTATAGTGTTACCACATATTATATCATCATCATGTCTGTGAACAGGGTTAGGGTTAGGGTCAGGGTAGGGTTAACCCTAACCCTAACCCTAACCCTGATACTGAAGCCCCAACCAGACCAACCTCCTCAGCTGCTTCCTTCCTTCCTTCCTTCCTTCCTCAGAAGAGGCTCTTCTCTGAGTCTCTCCTGGATGACTGGACCTCTCCTCCTATCTCTGAGGGAGCATCCAGACACCCCTGAGATCTGGTTTTGTTTTCAGTTGGGGAACACAGACGAGTGTTGGAACATAGATCCACCAGTACACAGAGTCTGGACTCTGGACTTGATGAGGTGTTGAGACTGGTCTTCATCATTTCAAAATGTTCCTCAAGTTCAGAAACAGTTATGAATAGACCATTTTGCAAAAGGACATTAGATGGTCTCAAACAGTATCTACATTTCTGAGACCTGACTGGACACATTAGTCTAAACAGCCAATTTGTTGCCTGATGATCAAACTCTGACTGATCAGATGAACAGTCTGAGGACAACTGAAGGCTCAACCAAAAGTCATCACTGTAGAAGTTATAGGAGAAGGTACTGATTTGACGAGTGATTTGTCCTAGAAGCAGAGTGTAGTTCCTGAAAACAGAATAGGGCATTAAACAGAACCCTGGGGAACCCCACATCACAGACCAGCAGCTTCTGAACTGATTTATACAAACTGTGGCAAAGTTTAAAGTTTATTTCTTTTTTATATCCCTGTCTCTCTTTAAAGTACCCTCCCACTTCAAACATTTCTCTTTTTGTTGACGTTTTTCACCACAGAACCAATGCAGGAAATAGCTTAAATTGATGGTGCTGGTAACAAATCCAGATGTATTATTGGATATGTAGTTCTGGTCCATGTATGTCAATATAAAACAAGAAAGGATTGTATTTCAGTAAATGTTATCGTACATGTACATGTAACCCTTTTTCCACCTCTGTAGCATCTCCAAGATCAGGAGCATCCTCTCCCAGGGTGATGCTGAAAAACTAATCCAGGTGTTTGTCTCTGCTAGACTGGATTATTGTAATGAGTTATTATCAGGATGAACCAGTAATTCTCTGAACAGCCTCCAGATGATCTAAAATGCAGCAGTGATTGACAGGAATCAGCAGAGATCACGTCTCTCCCGTGTTAGCCTCCCTCCACTGGCTTCCTGGAAAATTTAGAAGAAAATTCAAACTTCTGTTCCTGCAAATAAGGACCTTAACCGCAAGTTAATTTGAGAATCAACCACGATATCTCAAAGATGAACTTGCCCACCAAGACTAAAAGGTTATTTCACCTGATGAGGTCCACAAAAATCAAACATGCTGCTGTATTTTCAAGGTTCCTTTGTCATTCACCACATTGAAAAAAAATAACATGACAGAACAAAACATGTTACTCAGGACCAGCATGAAAAAAAATAGAAAACTTAAGTTATGTGGCTATGCTGGGAGAACTTCAGCTGGACTGTACCTCACTACACTCGCATTTGTAAATAGGTTTGCTGCTGGTAACAACCATCTTAAGAAGCTCAAATCATTTGGCGAAACATGGTTGCACACACATTGTTTGATACTCTGATTCTGATCAATTTGAAGACAGAAGATGTTTTATAAATCTTTCAGAGAAGCAGAAACAAACCAGCAGAATCAGTAAAAACACTGGCATCAATAAAATCTGGCCAGCATTTCCTTGTGGCCCCATGGGTTGCAGTATGGCTCCAATATGGTTCCCCAGTGGTCCTACCTGGAGTCTGAGTGGGACCTACCTGGTTTGTGTTACTGGTTCATTTTCTAATGTGGTGGCTTATGTTTTATAGGACTCTTTCTTAGCCCGTGGTCATTATATCCACATAGATCATTTGAGGGGCCCCATGTATGTGGTCCCATTTGGCCCAGTAAAACTGAAACTACACTGGACTTGTGCTGTTTTCAAACTAAAGCCCACTCAATTCCTAAATGGCCCACTTTCAACCCAGATGGGACCTACATGGAATAGCAGAAAAAGAAAACTTAAAAAAGACCTGGTCACTCTGCAAAGACGCTGCTCTGCAGTGGTTTCAGGGAAACATCTCAGTGACGGAGTCATCCACACCTGGTGCAGTCCAACAGCAGGTAAACCGACATGTTGCATGTTAACAAAGAACAAACCGAACTGAGCAGAGCGTACAGTTACACCTGACCAATGTGCTTTCATGGGAGGTGGAGGAACCAGAGCTGTTTGGATCTGCACAAGGAGCTAAAATATAAATTATACCCAGAATTATTACTAATAAGAAAGTCAGACATCTGTACAAGTTTGTTGGAGAGGAACACCCTCTTATTTGTTTCCTCCTTCAGTCACATCAGCTTCTAAACCTCCAGCCCGACTGCAGCTCAAGACTCTCGTCTCTTTTAGAAACTCGTGATGCCCTCATAATCCCTCAAAAATCGATGGGTTTTCCACGGTCTGCTGATTCCTGATGCTCAGCTGCATCTGGAGCCTGGCATCCTGCTGCAGCCAAATAAACATATCGACCAGCTTTTAGACGACAGCAGAACAGTGACTCCACACTGCTGAAGTCCCCAAAAATAGAGATTTATTTTACAACAGAGGCTGAATGTGTTGTTTCAGTCTGCAGGGCAGTCGGAGGCATCCAGCCTGGTCTGGAACAAAGAAGATCTCCATTTAAATCAGATTTATTACCGAAGATGTCTGAGCTGGTGGTTGTATTTGCTGCTATCAGCAGCCCTGAAATCTGCTGGAACTTCACATTCCTGCTCACAATAAAGTTAAAGAAGATTTTATCACCTTTGTACTCACTTTCTGCAAAGTTTTTCTCAACAACATATGATTAGTCTGTCAACTCTAAAACACAACAGTTTAAAATGAAACTCCAGATTATTGAGAGATCTCGTAAGAAGAGTTCTTTTTAAATTTGAGGTGTTTCTGAGTGAATTTTACTCTTTGGTACATACGAAGACTAACATGTTCTGCTTCCTAACAGATGATTTGGTCTAAAAGCTGTGATCTATAAAAGACTGAGTCTTTGAGAAACAGAAGGACAGATAACCGTTAACAAAAGTGTGACAGGAAACAGAAAAGTTGCTCTGAGAAAGATTGGAAGAGATCTGGCTGATTCTCCATCTGCAGTGCACATCATTTAATGAATTCAGTGCACCAGAGTTGAACATTTGTGGCCTTTAATCCGACAGAGCACTCTGCATCAAGATCTGTCTTTCATCAGCAGCTGATAATGAACAAGGGTTACCTGGAAACCTTTGTCATCACTAAACAGTTAAAGTTTTACTCTCTTAAACAGATGCCTCATGTTGACCTTGTCCAGACGTGACGTCTCTGGGCTCTGAAATGAGAAGGCTGTGGAGCACAAACACTGTCGTAGAGCCTGTAATGACCTTTATTAAAACAATCAGCAGGTGAATAGCAGATAAGGGGAAACACCCACAATCAGGGGCCAGGGGCAATGTCCGATGGAGAGGGATCTGGGTGGGGAGCAGACCAGAACCAGCAACAGGGTTAGGGTTACAGGCTCAGAGACATCTGGGATGGGCCATCACCATGGAAACGCATATCGTCAGACAGTACTACCTACAGTAGTGCTGTGTGTTCCAGACTGAAGAAGAGGATGATCCGGACCGTTATCAGGAAATAGTCCATCAACCAGGCTTTGTGAGGTCGCATCATTTAATCTGTGTTCGATCGCAGCATCAGTCCTGACTGACCATTTAAATCATTCTACACTGAACACTTCAAATGTTTTCTTCAAGATGAAACACTCAAAACTGGTTTCAAGGATCTGATCTAATATCCAGACAGATACTCAGGGAGGTGAACATAATCCCCTTCAGTCCTGAGACTAAGAGCCTGAAGATGGAGGCTGGGATTTAAAGAGTAGCAGCCAGACCTTAAACTTAGTTTAAATACCGTGTTGTCCAAAAACCTCAAAGAAGACTGGACCAGAACTCCTCCAGAACCATGAGAGACATTGATGAAGCCAGACAGAAAACTGGTGGAAGTTACTGCTGCTGCAGGAGGATCTACAAGCTCCTGAATTATGGAGGTACTTAGTATTACTCACATGAAGAACTCACCATAAGGAACTTTAACATGTGCAATATATGTAAATAGCAATATCATAGCAGTAAATAGCAATATTATTATAACAACATTATGTGCAATAAGACACCACAGAGGACCGCTTAATATGTGCAATATCTTGCCTGCTGATGTCTGTCTAAGTTGCTTTTTGTTTTCTGTGCACTTCCTGTAATTTTTTTTTTGAACATTGTTGTTGTAATTTTTGAGCAATACCTGGCACAAGAATTTCCTTCGGGATAAATAAAGTTTTATCTTATCTTATCTTATCTTATGAAGAACAACAACAGGCCTTAGACTGAAAGAAGGAGTGTTAACGTCTGCAGGACTGTAAATGTCACGGCTGTCTGAAAATCAGGGATGAATGAGAGATGAACGTTAAGCAGAGCTGCTCGCTGTGATGCTGTGAAGCAGGAAGAGGAAGAGGAGGAAGAAGAGGAGGGAGACACCCTGCTCTCAGAAAACCTGTCAGTTCTTCTTCAGCAGCTTTGAGAGGAAGAGGAGGAGGAAGAAGCTGAGCTGGGACACACAAAGGGCTCAGAGACTTCCAGTGAAAACTGAGATTTACTACATTTACAGATACAGATGTGGTGATGCTCTGAAACACAGACATGAGATAGAAACACACTGATCACGACAGAAACACAACAAACACACACACACACCTTAAATATTCTAAGGTAATAGTAAAAATGAAATAATTCACCCTGAAGCAACAAGATTTCAGTCTGACTGAGTCAATAAAATGTGTCCATGAACAAAAACTGCCTTTGATGTTTCCAGAAAAGACCATAAATATTTTCAAAGATCAAAAATGTGTCAGCTTAAGATCTGATCAACACTGCCGATGTTGAAGAGTAATTAAAAAGTAATCAACCAGAAAGAGGGTTAGAGTTGGGCCAAGCAGCCAACTGCAGACTGAACTGGTTCCAGAACTTACCAGAACTCCTGTATATATATATAAAACTCCTGCACACATTTCAAAGCATCTGTTACTTAGTGGACACACTTCTGGTTACTCTTTAACCAGTCTTTCCTTTAAAAGCAGAGAAAGTCGAGCATTCCCTTATTGTGGAGGGAAGATTGTTCCAAATTTTTTTTTTTTCAAGAGAGACCTGGCCAAGAAGTAGTTAAAAAGACATCAGACAAAACAAATCAACAATCAGCACCATCAGAATAAATCAGATAAAACATTTACATCCATCGAGGAAACTCTTGACTTAAACTCACCCAGAGTAATGAGTTCTGCCAGTTTCATGTCCGTTTGAAAATTGTTCCAAGAGGATGGAGCAGCATATTTAAAAGCTTTCTTTCCAAACTCTGTGTGAACTTTTGGAACCTGCATTTGTCAGGTGCTTTGGGAACAGAGAGCGTAGCGGCTTCACATCTGGATCATATAACTGCAGAGATATGATGGGGGCAGTCTTGGGATGGATCTGTAAATAAAGGTGAGCCAGTGTGAAAGCCTGCGGGTGTACAGACATGGACATCCAGATGTGGTATACAGAGATGGACATCCAGATGTGGTGTACAGAGATGGACATCCAGATGTGTTGTACAGACATGGACATCCAGATGTGGTATACAGAGATGGACATCCAGCTGTGGTATACAGAGACATCCAGATGTGGTATACAGAGATGGACATCCAGATGTGGTATACAGAGATGGACATCCAGATGTGGTATACAGAGATGGACATACATATGTGTTGTAGAGACATGGGCATCCAGATGTGGTGTACAGAGATGGACATCCAGCTGTGGTATACAGAGATGGACATCCAGATGTGTTGTAGAGACATGGACATCCAGATGTGGTGTACAGACATGGACATCCAGATGTGGTATACAGAGATGGACATCCAGCTGTGGTATACAGAGATGGACATCCAGATGTGTTGTACAGACATGGACATCCAGATGTGGTGTACAGAGATGGACATCCAAATGTGGTTTACAGAGACATCCAGATGTGGTATACAGAGATGGACATCCAGATGTGGTCTACAGAGATGGACATCCAGCTGTGGTATACAGAGATGGACATACAGATGTGTTGTACAGACATGGACATCCAGATGTGCTATACAGACATGGACATCCAGATGTGGTATACAGAGATGGACATCCAGATGTGGTATACAGAGATGGACATACAGATGTGTTGTAGAGACATGGACATCCAGATGTGGTGTACAGAGATGGACATCCAGATGTGGTGTACAGAGGTGGACATCCAGATGTGGTTTACAGAGACATCCAGATGTGGTATACAGAGATGGACATCCAGATGTGGTCTACAGAGATGGACATCCAGATGTGGTGTACAGACATGGACATCCAGCTGTGTTGTAAAGACATGGACATCCAGATGTGGTGTACAGAGATGGACATCCAGATGTGTTGTAGAGACATGGACATCCAGATGTGGTGTACAGACATGGACATCCAGATGTGGTGTACAGACATGGACATCCAGATGTGGTTTACAGAGACATCCAGTTGTGTTGTAAAGACATGGACATCTAGATGTGTTGTAGAGACATGGACATCCAGATGTGGTGTACAGAGATGGACATCCAGATGTGGTCTACAGACATGGACATCCAGTTGTGTTGTAAAGACATGGACATCCAGATGTGTTGTAGAGACATGGACATCCAGATGTGGTGTACAGACATGGACATCCAGATGTGGTGTACAGGGACCAGTGATGACTGAGATGGCCCAGTCCAGTAATGAACCGGAGAGCACAGTGGTGAACAGAGTCCAGTTTCCTCAGTAAATTACCAGCAGAGTTCATGTAGAGCAGATCACCACAATCCAACAATAGAAGGAAAGTTACTGAAATTAAGTGTTTACGTACCTGATGAGAAAAACATGATTCGTTTCTGAAGAAGAACCCAAGTTTAAGTTTTAATTGGGTGACAAGATTTTCAATGTGCAGATTAAAAGACAAATTCTGTTTAATAATAAAACCTAAATATTTATAAGATTGGACTCTTTCAATTTCAGTACCTTGAGCGGTTGTGATCTTTACATTAACTGTTGGTTTTTGTAAACAACATAAACTTGGATTTTTCTGCATTGAGCACCAATTTCAGATGAGACAGACCAGGTGCGGAGCGTCAGCGCTGACGGGGGGGGTGGTACTCCCCCGGGCCGGGCGAAAGACAAAGAAACAGGTCTCTCCTCAGGCATCAGTCGCGCCTCGCACAATACCGGTTACAACAACTTCTGCAACAAATACATGCGTTACGTACGAGGTTATATATAGGTTTCCCCAGCCAGGATGAATCATGGTTAGTCAAAAAAATGTAAGACTGACTTCAATTTTTAGGTTTCTTCAACACAGTGAATAAAATGTTGTGCTGCATGGCTGGCTTCATGTTCACTCTCACAGTTAACTTTACAATGTATAAATTTACAAGTGGATTGCCGGTAAGATCTCCAAATGTATTTTGGGTAAAATTGTCATCAACAGCCGTCCATCAGTCACTAGTCAACAGAGTCTATGTGATGCAGGGGAGGTGGGTCACGGATTAATTCAATCATGAGTAGCAGTTCATACAAGCATAAAAGCGGAGCAACAAAACGCAAAGAAAAAGAAAAAAAGAGCGCAGGAAAAGACTAAACTAAAAAGGCTGGATACAAATCCTCCTGGAGATGAACCTGATATTGTTGGCAACAATTACCCACAATCACTGACACTGAAAACAATATGTGAGTTAGTTGTAACTGTTGATGTGGTTGTTATCGGAGAAGCCCCCCCGCCTAACGTTATTATTAGGGACCAGGTAGCCTAACGTTATTATTAGGGGCCAGGTAGCCTAACGTTATTATTAGGGGCCAGGTAGTCTAACGTTATTATTAGGGGCCAGGTAGCCTAACGTTATTATTAGGGGCCAGGTAGCCTAACGTTATTATTAGGGGCCAGGTAGTCTAACGTTATTATTAGGGGCCAGGTAGCCTAATGTTATTATTAGGGACCAGGTAGCCTAATGTTTTGTTGTTCTCATGGTTTGTTAGACTTCATGTTGGTTATTTCAGGTTACTCTTGCAAAAAGGCTCGTACACCGACGTGCTCGGAGTTGGTATTTATTAACAGCAATGGAAACAAACCAGTCGAAAGTACCAAGTACCGAGCAGAATGAATGAATGAATGAATGAATAAATGAATGAATGAATAAATGCCGGTAGCTGCTACAACAATAGCTGGTGCGTCTCCCGCGTGACGTCACAACTGCATACAGCCTAATACATTTTAGACAATATATTAACCCATAATACTACAGGTTTGATTGGTTTCAAAATGACATGGTCGCTCTTCGTGGTGTTGAACTCTTACTATCAAATGCTTTGAGCTATGTGTCAAAAATGTAGTAATACTTGTAGCCCCGCTGTTGCAGGCATGTGTATGTTGTAAAATGATGTAATCACAAGCTTTATTGGGCTTAAAGGGCCCGGTCACGTTCCCCGCCCCCAGCCCGGTCATCTGCCCCGCCTCCGGCCCGGTCATGTGCCCCGCCCCCGGCCCGGTCATGTGCCCCGCCCCCAGCCCGGTCATCTGCCCCGCCCCGGGCCCGGCAGTGACATGCTCCGCTGCTGAGACAGACGGGACTGGATGATATTGAAGGCAGACTGAAGATTGTGATGTCCCAGATAAGTAGCTGGAGAACCAACCATCAGCTCAGATAGACCACAGTTCAGAAGCCTGTCGGCTAAAGCTTCGTGGTCTACTGGATCAAAGGCTTCGGACAAACCCATAAAAAGTGCAGCACAGTACTTTTTGCAGTCCAGTGACCCAATGATATCATTAACAACCTTGACAGCTGCAGTTGTTGTACTGTGACGCTTCCTGAAACCAGACTGGCGTTGAGATAAAACACAATTCTCATTTAAGAACTCTTTAAGTTGTTCATTTGTAAGTTTTTCGAGAACTTTAGCCAAAACACACAGCTTAGATATGTAGTTATTAACCGCAGAGGGGTCCCCTCCTTTCAGCAAAGGAAGAACAAAGGCGGACTTCCAGATAGCAGGAATCTCATTATTAACTAATATAAGGTTAAAAATATGAGTTAATGGATGTACTATAAAATCTGCAGCTACTTTAAGAAAATATGGATCAAGCATATCTGGACCAGCAGATTTGTGAGTGTCCAGTTGTATCAGAGCTCTGTGAACCTCCTGAGTATCGACTGCAGTGAACTGAAAAGGCAGTTCAACAGAACTCAAAATAGGCTGTGAGTTATCATCCTGCTTATTTTGTCTTGAACAGGACTGGAATGATTCAAACAAAGTACATGAAGAGACAAAGTGCTCATTAAAACAATTTAAAATATCTGCTTGTCTGTTATAGTAAATGAGTCCTTCACAATACAACCTAGTAGATCATTTGAAGTCAAAGTTCCTTATAAAGATTTTATTACATTCCAAAATTTCCTTGGGTCATTTAGGTTACCTGTAGTTTTGGAAAGGTAAAACTCAGATTTGGTCTTTTTAATCAGAGAGGTACATTGAGTTGTCTGAATATTAGCCAGTTAGCTTTAGCCCAGGCTACGTCCCTTTCCCTCAGTAGACTGGACAGCTGAGGAGTGAACCAAGGATTGTCCCGTCCTTTTACTCTAAATTTACAGAAAGGAGCATGTTTGTTATCAACTTCAATGAAAGTTTCATGAAAAAACATCCAAGCCAGTTGTACATCATTGATGAGAGACTCTGTTCCAGTTTATGCTCCAAAGGTCATGGAGAAAGTCCAGCTCACAGAAATGAGATTCTAGGCCTTGATTTGGGAGCTTTGCTTGTCTGTCACCGTGGCACAGTGGTCACTTATGTCATTTGCAAAAATGCCAACATCAGAGTATTTATGAGGGACATCTGTCAAGAATAAGTCCAGTACAGAAGATTTTTCAGGCCTTTTGATATTCGGACTGTTAATAAGTTGTGTTAAATTAAAAGAATCACAAGTTGTTTTAAAATCTTCAGACACCGGAGACAGCAAGTCCCAATTAAAATCTCCAGCAAGAATAATCTCTTTTAAATCTAGTGGACAACTGCTTATTCACTGAAAGTGAGGCCTCACTGGAAGCTGATGGTGGTCTGTAGCAGCCCACAACGGTGACGAGGTGTCCTTTAATTAGTGCCTCTTTCAGTGCAAGAAGTCCAAATTGTTTAGTAACATAATGAGAGAATGGTAACTGTAAATTTTTGTTTAATATAGATGGCAACTCCACCACCTTTTCTTTGATGGTCGCAACAAAAAACATTGTAACCCTTAATTGCATTCTCTTTATCTATAATGGACTTGCTGAGCCAGGTCTCGCACAGGACCAGGATATCAGGGTCGGTGGATTTGGCCCAGATCCTCACTAGATCCAGTTTAGGGACCAGGCTTCTCACATTTAAATGAACAACACCAAGCCTGGACCTAGCCTTAAACTCTGCAGGAGTGTTTAATTCATTTAGATCGGGATCAGGGCCGAGGCTCGGTTGGACATTTCCTGATAACAGCAAGAGGACAGTAAGACATTTCCTCTTTACTGCATTTTGTTTGGACACAAAATAGTTGTTTATAACCCCTGGCCATCCTGGAGAGTGATTAAACTGAAGCAACCACTCATATGGAATAAAAATGTCAATGAGATACAGTAGAGACTGCTCCTCTGTGCTCCTAAAGAATGTAACATCCCAACTAGTGTCCTTTGGAGATACTGAGATACTCAATACACTTTGGTGTCCATGAATCTCCTGCAGCTCAAGTGGGTATAGGACAGTCAGTAGGAGTGAAATAAGGGCTGACAGCGACATGTTGCTGTCTAATTTAAGCCAGTGTTTTAGTAATCCAGTTGTGTCCCCTTAAAGTGGATGATGACGCTCTATGACGTATCAGCTAAACAGGAAATCAAACCCGCAGGAGACGGCGCTGTGAATTAAATGACTGTATGAGGGTTACAGGCAGCAATGGAAATCAAACTGCAAAAAATGATTTCATGTTATTATTCTTCTAAGACCCAAGTAAAACTTTCAAGTTGTTATTTTTAAAATAACTTGTATATTATTTATTTTATGATTTGTATCTCCCAGGATATGTTGCCTTATTGAGGTTTGGGAAACATTAACATTTAATTTGAAGAGGACAAACAATACAGTGTTGTTTCAGTAAATGGGAGTATTGGGGGCATTGTGTCACATGTTTGGGCAAGGAAAATGACTCTTCTTTGCTCCTCTGGAGAGCATCAAATAAGTCAGGCGTTCAAAGAATCAAAGAAGTCATCAAAGAAGTCTTTGATGACTTCTTTGATTCTTTGAACGCTTAGGTTTGCCAAGAGCCTTATTCCAGCTCAGGAGCTAAAGTGACAGCTTTGTTGCCGATCCATTTAATTTCACAATAGCCACTTTTCCCTCATTACCAACCCTGTAGCCATAACTGCCTCTTCCTTGCTCATTTCAGTTGCTGGTATCACTGATCTCCTTCTTTCAGGCTCTACAGTTCATGACCACAGGTGAGGGTTGGAACAAAGATCTACCAGGAAACAGAGTCTCAGCTCTCTCTTTACCACAACAGACCGGTTCAGAGTCACCACCTCAAATCCATCTGGAGATCTGCTGCTCCTTCCTCCATCACTGGTGACCCAGACCCAGAGATACTGAAACTCCTCCACTGGAGGCAGAACCTCACTCCCGACCTGGAGAAGACCCATCAATGTGGACCAAACTCTCACTCCATTTGTACCGGGACTGGACAGCCCGTAACGACGGGTCCAGCACCCCAGACTCCTGGAGTACCCCCCACAGGACCCTCCAAGGGACACGGTCAGATGTCTTCTCCAAGTCCACAAAACACACGTGGACTGCTTAGGTAAAGTCTCAAGCTCTCTCCGGGACCCTGGTGAGGCTGTAGAGTCCATGTCCCAGGAGCCAGTCTAGTCAGCTGGGGGTCTTCACGCCAAGGCCCATGCTGCCGCCCAAAGCAGAACGGACCCAAGCCTTATAGGCCAGTGGTGAGTCCACGGGAGGTGAACCCATGTAACTCGCTCGGGCTGAGCCCGACCAGGTCCCATCTGTAAAGGCCCGGCCACGAGGCACTCCCCGACAAGCCCCTCCCCCAGGACTGGCTCCAGGGTGGGTCCCTGGTAACACTTGTCCAGATGAGGGACATAGACCTGCTGTTGTAACTTGGTCCATAGGAGTCAACTGAATCACACTTAGTCTGGCCCGTCCCCCAGGCCCAGTTTGCCTTGGGTGACCCTACCAGGGGCCAATGCCCACAACAACATAACTCCCGGAATCATTCGGGCACACTAACCCCTCCACCACGTCAAGGTGGTGATTCAGGGAGGGGTTGCAGAGATGTTTGCAAGTTTCGAAGCTTAATCAAGTCTGTCTGCAGCATTGACAGAAGACAGAAAAACTCAATTAAACTGAGTTCCAGTTCTCTAACTGCTCATTTTGATAAAAACAAAACTGTACACATCAAACTCTCCCTTGATCAATTTGTTATTTACAGGTGATCAAACATCACAGATTCTCTGCAAATCAATTTAATTTTTAGTTTTTTTCACTGTAAGTCAGAGTGGTAGTCAATGAAAGGCTCAATATTTCTGTTAAACCACCCTTGTAATTGAATTAGTGCAGACATCATGATCTATAATGAGAGGCAGAGATACCAGATTAAATTTAGTCCCAGCTCAGGTACTCAAACGGGCCTTAGAGGTTCACAGCAATCTTCCAGTCTATTAAAAAGGAAGACCTCCATCACAAAAATCAATATTTCTACAAGCTGGAGAATAGCTGCGTTCACAAAGAAGAACAAAAAAATAAAAAAGACAACCAGAATTAGCTTCAGAGACCCAGTATTTGCTCTCCACTGGACCAGTTCAGGACCAGAACTAGGACCTGGGGAGTCAAGAAGGGGACTGGTGTGATGAACTGGAAGAAAAAAAACTGCTCAGTGTTTCCAGCTTCAGAGGAACTGGAGGCTAAAAAAATGAGGAAAAATGGTCCAAGCTGCACAATTGCAAATTTCTCTTTGAGATGAATAAAGTATCTATCTATCTATCTATCTATCAATATTTTCTGATTAACTCAACTGTGAATGTTTAATGTGGACATTCAAGTAATATATCAGTATAATAATCCATAGAGCTGCTGTCTTGTTGCTGCACCTCAAAGGAAGTGAAATATCTCTGGACTGTCTCTGCTTTACAGGAGACCCTGACCCCCCCCCCCACCCCCAGTACTTCATAGACCACCCTCCCTGTTCTGAGTTAAACAGTCACACATTAAAGTTAGTACCCCCTCTTTTAAAAATGCATTAAAACCATGAGATCATAGTTGGTCTCAGGTATCGACAACTTCAGATGAATATGTGACTTTTTCACCATGTCGTTATGTGTTTATTTAACAACGATGAAGCCAGTAATAATAATAATAATAATAATAATAATAAAGCCAGAGTCCCACAGAAAGCATCGTGGTCCGGTTTTTAAGCGGCTTTGATCTGTCTTCAAGTCCCACAGGCAGTGAGTTGGAGCAACAGCGGCCCGCTTGGCTCTAATTATGAGGGATAACAAACTTACCTGAAGGTTTCGTGATCATGTGACCATTGTGTGGGCGTCTGCTCATTTATAGACTTGTATCTCACCATGAGTCTTTCTATAATTATCCATTTAAAAGGGTGAGCTGCTGCCATCTGGTCTCAGATATGCTCTGCCAAGATGTAGAACAAATAGATTTTTAAAAATTCATTGGTACCTGCTACCATTGGAGTGTTTAACAGCATTATGTGACATGTCACTGTGTGATCTGTGTGTGTATGAATTTAACCTGGCAACTCTTCCGACCAGATAATAAAGTTACTGATATAAAGTAATATCTCTGGTGGATGGGGGCTTCTGCTGTGATGACTTTCACTGGTGTTGAAAGGCAACGGTCCAAAGCTGCCAGTGAAGTCCTGTTGGACTTAAGTTTCAGAGCCTCCTGGCCTCACTGAGCAGGTTAGATGTTAAAGTCCAAGCAGCAGTTAGACGAAGACTGAACCAGTACGGTTTGTGTGGAAACAACTGAGGTTCACTAAACTGCATCTGAGTAAACCAGCTGACGACTGGAACAACATCCTGTGAACAGATGAGACCAGAGACCAGAACCATGTTTGGAGGAGACCAGCAGGACCACCTCAGACCCACTGAAGCACGGTGGTGGAGGAGTGATGATTGGGGACCATGAACTCCTCTGTGTACCAGAATATTCTAGAGACAAATGTGAGTTCTTCTTTCTGACAGCTGATCATTGGCTGAAACTTGGTCCAGAACCATGAAGTCAGACAGGAGACCACCGCTGAAGGAGGACCTACGAGCTGCTGAACCACGGAGGAACGTCATGTTTAACTCGACATATCGCTTAGATTCATTCTTTAATAGGGTTATGGTTGTTTGTCTGAAGCTGCATTTTTCAAAAACTAAGACCAAGTATAATTAGATTATTTATATTATTCTTTTTACCAAAAATAACTAGTATAATAATAAGTATAATAATAGTTATGTATTCTGAAAGAATTTCTCTTCTGAGAATAAAACAAAAACAAAAAGCATCTGCAGAATCATCATTCTGCTTTAACAACTAAAAAGGACACAAAGAGTTTCTTCTCATAAAGTTCTTCTCATTAATTATTTTCTGGTTTCACGTTTCCAGGAGTTTGATGTTAAGAGTCACAGCATTAAACTACAGCAGTGGTTTAATACTCCTAGGGCCTGATTTACTAAAGGTTTGCGTGCGTAAAAACGTGTGCAAACTTGACACCACC
Organism: Hirundichthys speculiger; assembly: GCA_018398805.1. Lineage (NCBI taxonomy): Eukaryota > Metazoa > Chordata > Actinopteri > Beloniformes > Exocoetidae > Hirundichthys > Hirundichthys speculiger. The sequence goes on along the minus strand of JAGFBZ010002565.1, from coordinate 14,885 downwards.
CGCAAACCAATGCGCAAGCTGATCTACTAACCGCGTGCAAAGAGGACTGCGCCTCTCAAATGAGCAAAATAGCACACGCTGTTCATTTAGTACTTTTGCCCTGATGAATAATCAATATGGGGCGTACCCGCCAGAAAGCGCTAAATACTGGGAGGGGAAAATGCAAATAGGTTCATTTACCACACACAATGAGATTTACCAACCCTGAAAGTAATTGCAGGGATTGTGATTGCGTCTGTATTTAATACGTTCGAAAGGAAGGTGCTAATCTGCCCAGCATTACGCACCGATGGCTGCTGTTATTGTGGCAAGGAGGCGACATCGCCAAAATCAAAGAATACGCAGAGAGAGTCTTTCGGACTCGTGTAAATTTGTTTGCACATGCAAAAGGAGAAATATTTTATTTGAATGTTAAATCGAGTATTATTCAGCAAAAGGTTGCCACAGGAGGCACCAGGGTTTCCGTTGTCTGGTAATTGCTGGACTTTGTCTGGTAAAATATGCGGAAGTCCGGGATTTTATAATCTCTCCGGTCAAAATGTCTGGTGAAAATACTCCTCCCAAGCACAATTTCAGTTGTAATAAAATGGGTTATTTCCACATCATTTTATGAAAAACGCCTCGGGATTCTCCCAGAGGAGCTGGTGGAAGCGGCCGGGGGATCTGGACGTCTCTGCTGAAGCTGCTGGCCCCGCAACCCGACTTCGGATAAGCGGAAGCTAATGGATGGATGGATGGATGGATGGATTTTATGAAAAAACATATACTTTTTTTACGAATGAGTAGTGTGTGAGGACGAGTCGGCTCCAGCCACAGCTCAACTCATTGATGCCACAGGTGCGCGCAGAGACGCATCTCCGTAATGACAGCGCTCCGCGGTTATGGAGCTTGAACTTCTCAACGGCCTGTGAAGTTCTCATCGGGGATTTAAGTGAAATCTACCCCGAGTGGGCTCAACTGGCCCAGATAGCCTGCTGATCCCTGTCTCCAGTGTGCCAGCAGAGAGAGGTTTCTCTCTGCAGAACCGCATTAAAACAGCGCAGCGGAGTCAGAAGAGCGCGAGCTTCTGCAATATTTATTTATTTATTTTTTTAAGTTACGCTCGTGAGTCAATTGACGGGACTTATTTTATTTGAAATAGCCTGTTTTTGAATAAAAACACTATTAAATGACTTGCATTGATATCGTACTACTGCATATGATTTATTTTTAACCTCAATAAATTCATATAGCCTATGTGAGCGGAATTTCAAACATTTGTCCGGTAAATTGAAAACCTGCCGGTCACATTGTCCGGTGCCAATTTTTTCTAGTGGAAACACTGGGAGGTACATTCATTTTTTTATTTGTGATAATAAATAAATCACGTGTTTTCATGGAGAAAAAAGTGTTTCTTATTGTGCGCCTACCTTGTTCTGCAGTTGGCTCCAGAAGGTGAGCTGCACCTGCTGCTCAATGCTGGTTAGAGGCATCTCTTCCCTCCACCTGTCTTGTTTGCCGAAGTTTTATTAAAGGCCACTTTTTCTTTAGTTCTTCGCCTTATATCTTGCCACCTTCTTTTAACCTCATCTGCCGTTCTTTTTGTCTTACCAACTGCATTTATTCTATCGCAGATTTTCTCCCATATTGCGTTTCTTTTGGTAATGTTTAAATTTCTTTGCTGTAGTTCATGAATGTGTTTATTTGCCTCTTCCACTAATATCTCTAACTCCAACTCGTCAAATTTCATTTTGCGCTTGCGTCTATCCTGCTTTCCATCCAGACTCTCCATGGCGCAAACCGTAAGACACGCAACACCTCATTTAAATACTGCGGTTTGCACCCGTTATCAATTGCGCGAGCATTCTTAGTTGATCACCCGCAAAACACACAACAGCACGCGCAAACTTTTTCAGTGCACACGCAATTTAGTACTCTTTATTTAGGATCTTAGTAAATCAGGCCCCTAGAGTCAGAAATGTCAGGAACTGATCACCTGGACACCACGAGTTTCACCAACTGTTACTGATGTGATCGTATTACTGAAACACAGCATGAGGTCTTCTGCTTCAGTTAGCCTGAACAGAAATTGTGAGAGCCATTTATGGGCACATTCAATAATTGGTGAATTATTCATGTTGTTACATATTTGCACTAGGAGTTCTGACAGTATGTTATTTTATGCTACAGTCACTTTTTGTATACTTATATTTGATGTTAATTTATTTTGATAATGCTTTGCCTGTTATGGTACGCATGCCTGTTTGCGACAGTAGATGGGGCCGTAAATCACTGTTGTAAAGTTTGGGCAGCTGGCCCCTTAAAAGGGGAACGTGCTGCTAGGAAGTGAGTCTGGATCTGCAATTGGTGCGGAGCGAAACAAGTTTTTGACCGTCGTAAGGTTATATGGAATATGGTCATATTTAAGTCCCTTTTTGGCGGTAGGAAGTGTTATTTTTGGTCACCATGGATATGCTCACCATCTCGATATTGGTTTAAGCTTGTGAGGATATAAATAAATATGTTGGAACGTTTTCCCTGTCTCCTGCAGACTTCATGTGAATACACTGGGTATCACAAGAAAACTGTGGAACACGAGTCAAACTTTCAGATCACACCAGTTGCAGAGTAAGTGGCCGAAGAGACTTGGTCAAATTAAAAAACGGTCACAATAAAAAGTCAAAAACTTTCGACGAAACCGTACTGTGTTGGAATAACGCCGCGGAAGGCTTGGACTAATTACTGGGCTGTGTCGGGAGCGCTCCGACGCGGGATTGGACTAATTACTGGAATAGTGGAGAGCGCATGCAATCGTGTGCGAATGCGGCGGCAGAAACTCGATGAGGATTTGGATTACTGAACAGCAAGCTACCAGTGACTGTATTCTCAATTCATGGTTGGATATTTCTGATGCAAGCTGCTGGATACTGTGGCAATAAAAGTGAGTTTGGACGTTTCAAATGGCGGACGAAAGTGCCGACGGTGGCGCAGTTCCCAAGGACAGCCACAAGAGGGCAGTGCAGCACACAGAACGGTATGTGGAGGAAAAACTGAATCAGCACATAAATGCAAGAGGTAAACTGAGGCTGTTAACTGCAAAATCAAACGAAGTCGAGCTGTTAATGGGAAATGTCTGTAACTTAGAGGAAGTTAAGACAATTTTGAAAGTATTTAAAATAGTCTTTGAGGATTTTAAGGAATGTAACAGCTCAGTTTTGCTTTATCTCAATGAAGAGGAACAAAGTGCTGACCAAGAGAACTGGTTTAAACCTAAGGACGATAAGTTCAAGGACTTTATTAAAAAAGTAAATGGTTGGATCGCGGATGCAGAAGCTAAGTCATGTGATGTTGAGATAACCCCCCTAGACAGTGTGTCTATGGTGTCACAGTCTACTGGATCAAAGACTAAAAGCAGCCGGTCCAGTACATCAAAGTCTAAAGGCAGCCGGTCCAGTACATCATCTGCATCCTCTGCACGTCTGAAAGAAGAAGCTAAGCGTGCAGCGTTGGAAGCTAAGGCAGTCGCTCTTAAACAAAGGCAAGCATTGGCATTGAAGGAGGTACAGCTGCAAATAGAAAAGGATGAGCTGGAAATTGCAACAGCTTTAGCAGCAACCAATGCTAAGATCAAGGTTTATAAAGACTATGACACCCAGGAAAACAGATGCAATGAATGACTATGCCAAGACTACACACACAACCAACACTTCAACTGTGAAGGAAGTCACTCAAAGAGTAGAACGCACCGACACATCCTCAACACATCAGTATGACCTCCTTGAGGATACCAAACCCCCTCATAGGTCCTTCACATCATCTGGAGCCAGACCTAAAGTATTGCAGGAGTCAAGAGCCAAAACTATTGAGGCCCCCCAGTGTCAAAATGACTCTTCAAAGGATATCTACAAGGTCTTGAAACAACAGACTGACATCACAGAGTTGCTGGTGAAACATCAACAGCTGGCTCAACTGCCACAACGAGAGATTCCTGTCTTCTCCGGTGATCCACTTGACTTCAGGTCATTCCTCAAGGCCTTTGAACATACAGTGGACTCTAAAACAGACAACAGTGCAGATAAGTTGTATTTCTTGGAACAATATACAAAAGGTGAGCCACAAGATCTTGTGAAAAGTTGCCAGCATATGCCCCCTGACCGTGGTTACCGGGAGGCCATTCACCTGTTGCAGGATCACTATGGCAACGAATTGAAGATTGCTACTGCACTTATGGAAAGGCTGTTTGGTTGGCCACAAATAAAATCAGAGGACACCAAGGCACTCAGCCACTTCTCCCTCTTCCTCATGAGCTGTCGCAATGCCTTGCATGATGTGAACTACATGGATGAGTTAGATAACCCAACAAATATGAGAGTCATCACCTCAAAATTGCCCTACAAAATCAGAGAAAAGTGGAGAGCGGTGGCATATGAGGTCCAGGAAAGGAACAGAAGGAGAGTGAGATTTACAGACCTGGTCGCCTTTGTGGATAGGCAAGCAAAGATCATCGCCGACCCTCTGTTTGGAGATTTGCAAGGCCCACTTGAAAAGGAGAAGAAAACCTCATTGACAAGCAGAAAGGTCATAAAAGAAAGAATAAAGGGAAGTAGCTTTGCTACTAACGTAATAATACCAAAGGATAAAGAAAGCAACAAGTCCAAACCAAAGACTGAAAGGACACCAAACAATGTCGCCTTCATTAATCCATGTCTTTTCTGCAGAAGCCACACACTGATGAAGTGCTATCATTTTGGTGTGCAACCACACAAGGACAAGTTGGATTTTATAAGGAAGGCTGGTCTCTGCTTCGGGTGCCTATTCAAAGGACATTTAAGTAAGGACTGTACAAGAAAAGTAACATGTCAGACATGTTCTGAAAAACATCCAGACATGCTGCACATTCCCAGAAGGCCAGATGTTCATGAACAGGCAAATGCAGGAAGCCATCAGGAGGCTAGCTCTGAGCGAACTGTAGTCTCAAGTGCTCTGGTAAGCCTAAAACAAGAGAAAACAGCCTGTGATGGGGCCGGAAACAGGTCTGTGCTTGCCATACTTCCTGTGTATGTTAAGTCAAAAAAAGGCAGTAAAACTGTGGAAACCTATGCATTTGTGGATCCTGGGAGCACAGACACATTTTGCACAGACTTTTTGGCAAGGCAGTTAAATCTTCAGGGAAGAGGAACTGATTTCGTCTTGACAACAATGAGCTCTACAAAACAAGTGAAAAGTTGCCTTCTCAGAGACTTGGAGGTCAGTGGGCTTGAGGAAAATAACTTTGTCACCTTGCCAAAAGTCTTCACGCAAAGGAGCATCCCAGTGTCAAAGGAAAATATTCCCCGGCAGAAAGACATTGAAAAATGGCCGCACCTCCAGGAAGTGAAGCTGCCTTACCTCGATGCTGAAATAGGGCTCCTTATTGGTAACAATGTGCATGAAGTGTTTGAACCATGGAAAGTTATCCACAGCCAAAACAACGGGCCGTATGCAGTCAAAACTCTTCTAGGCTGGACCGTCAATGGCCCCCTCAGAGAGCACAGAGACAGTGGAGCTAAGGAAAGTGAGCAACACCAAGTTACAGTCAACAGGATCTCTGTGGAAACAGTGGAAAAACTGCTCATACAGCAATACAATACCGATTATCCTGAGCACCTGTGTAGTGACAAACTGGAAATGTCACAAGAAGACAAGCAGTTCATCAGCTCTGTGTCCAGCTCAGTTCACCATGCAGATGGGCATTATTACATCAACCTACCCATCAAAAAGGCCTTGGTCAGTTTACCAAATAACAGGAGTGCTGCAGTACAGCGAGCGCTAAATCTCAATAAGAAACTCAGCAAAAATCAAACATTCCACAAGGAATACAAGAACTACATCAGTGAACTTATAGACAAGGGATATGCAGTTGAGGTTCCAGAAACAGTTGAGCAAACAAGATGGAAGAGTGTGGTACATTCCGCATCATGGGGTGTACCACCCACAAAAGAAAAAGCTCCGAGTCGTGTTCGACTGTGCTGCTAGCTTTCAGGGAACTTCACTCAACAAGGAGCTGCTTCAGGGTCCAGACCTGACTAACTCCCTTCTTGGGGTACTGACTCGATTTAGACAGGAACATGTGGCAGTGATGGCAGATGTCGAAGCTATGTATCATCAAGTGAGAGTTCCAGAAGAGGACACAGACCTGCTGCGTTTCTTGTGGTGGCCAGAAGGAGACCTGACACAGGAAATGGTGGAGTACAAAATGGTTGTACACCTGTTTGGTGCAACATCGTCTCCTAGTTGTGCCAACTTTGCTCTACGCAGAACAGCGGAAGAAAACAGAACCAGATCATCATCAGAAGCAGTGGAAACAGTCCTCCAAAACTTTTATGTTGATGATTGTTTGAAGTCAGTCAGTACAGAGACTGAAGCCATCACTCTGGGTAGAGAGCTCATGACCTTGTGTGCTTCAGGCGGCTTCCATCTTACTAAGTGGACGAGCAACAGCCGTGGTTTCTTGATGGCTGTCCCAGAAAGTGAGAGAGCAAAAGAAGTCAAGGACTTAGACCTGGTTAAAGATGCACTCCCAGTGGAAAGAGCGCTAGGTGTGCTCTGGGACATAGAATCGGACTGTTTCAAATTCAGAGTCAACGTCAGCAAGAAAGCAGCCACCAGAAGAGAGGTTTTATCAGTCGTAAGCTCTATATATGACCCACTGGGACTCCTCGCACCAGTTGTGTTACCAGCTAAAAACTTTCTGCAGCAGCTGTGCAAGGAAAGGCTGACCTGGGATGAGGAGATTCCTGCCAGACTTGTACATTACTGGGAAACTTGGATAAATCAGCTCCCTCAGCTATCTAACTTTCAAGTAAGAAGATGTATAAAGCCTGATGGATTTGGAGCTGTTGTGTCAGCACAACTTCACCATTTCTCAGACGCCAGCGAGAGCGGTTATGGGACGGTGTCATTTCTGAAGCTGACAAACAGTGATGGAAATGTGCACTGCACTTTCATGATGGGAAAGGCTCGGGTAGCTCCATTGAAGCAAACCACAATCCCACGCATGGAGCTAACTGCAGCTGTGGTCTCTGTCAACATGGACACACTTCTACGAAAGGAGCTCCAGCTAGAGCTAAAGGACTCAGTGTTTTGGACTGATAGCACTACCGTGCTAAAATATATTGGAAATGAAGCACTACGCCTGAAAACCTTCGTTGCTAACCGGGTTGCATTAATCAAAGAAGTAACAAAGGTAGAGCAGTGGAGGTACATCAGCACAACAGAAAATCCAGCCGACTGTGCCTCACGTGGGCTTACAACAGAAAAGTTCATAGCCAATCAGAGCTGGATTAACGGACCATCAGTCTTAATGAGTTCTGACTATCAGTTGCCAAGAACGCTGGTAAGCTTAAAACTCTCTGAGGATGATGATGAAGTCAGAAAAACTGTCATTGTGCACTGTACAGATGTTGCTGAGAGTACAAACACAGTAGACAAACTAATGGACCACTACTCCAGCTGGCATCGTCTCAAAAGAGCAGTGGCGTGGATACTGAGACTCAGAGAGGTTCTACTGCTTTTAAGCAAGAAACGACAAGAACTGAGAGCTGCAACCCACCAACAATATGCAGAAGCAAGCAAGAGGATGACTGACATCAACAAAGAAATTCAGCAGTTCAAAGCAACGTTGGACAAAAGGCCTCTTGCAGTTGAGGACCTCAACAAAGCAGAGATGGAGATACTGCTGTATTGTCAAAACCGCAGGTTCCAAGCAGAAATCTTTGCACTGAAAAAAAGGGAACCAATAAAAAAGAACAGTCCCATTCGGAAGTTGGATCCAGTGCTGCAAAATGGCATCCTTAGAGTAGGAGGCCGACTCTGTAAATCTGCAATGCCTGAGGAAGCCAAGCACCCCATAATCATGCCGAATGACCTGCATCCCACAACCCTGCTTCTGAGAGACATACACGAAAAGATTGGACATTCAGGGAGAAACTACATGCTTTCTCGTCTACGACAAAAATTCTGGATCCCTGCTGCTAACTCTGCAATAAGAAAAATCCTGGCCAGGTGTGTCACATGCAAAAAAAATTCAAGCCAAGGCTCATGAACAAAAATGGGGGACTTGCCTGTCGATAGGCTGTTGCCAGATGAACCACCTTTTACTGCAGTAGGTGTGGACTATTTTGGGCCCCTAGAGGTCAAAAGAGGTCGCAGCATTGTTAAACGATACGGTGTATTGTTTACCTGTTTGACTACTCGTGCTGTGCACTTGGAGGTGTCTCACACACTCGACACAGATTCATGTTTGAACGCACTTCGGCGTTTCATGTGCAGAAGAGGTCAAATTTCCATAATCAGATCTGACAATGGCACCAATCTTGTCAGCGCAGACAAGGAACTACGTGAAGCTACGCGGCAGTGGGATCAAAGCAGAATACAGGATGCTCTGGCAAGCAAGGGGGTCAAATGGATTTTTAACCCACCTGCAGGACCTCATTTTGGTGGTGTGTGGGAGCGACAAGTAAAATCTGTGAAAAAGATTTTAAAGTCTGTCCTGCATGAGCAGACAATGGATGATGAGTGTCTCCAGACACTATTTTGTGAAGTAGAGGCCATACTTAATGACAGACCTCTAACTGCTTCCTCTGACAATCCAAATGACCTCGAACCTCTAACCCCGAATCACCTGCTCTTGTTAAAGAAACAGCCCTTGCTTCCCCCGGGACTTTTTAACAAGGATGACTGTTATTCACGGCGAAGATGGAGGCAGACTCAGTACTTAGCAGACCTCTTTTGGAAAAGATGGGTGCGAGAGTACTTGCCCAGCTTACAAGAGCGGCAAAGGTGGACTACAGTGAAGCAGAATCTCAAGCCAGGAGATGTTGTGATGATTCTGGATGACAATGCCCCCCGCAGCTCTTGGCTTCTGGGAAGAGTTGTGCACACCATACCAGACAGTAAAGGACTGGTTCGTCGAGTACTGGTGAAAACTAAATCCAGTACTTTGGAGAGACCTGTTGCTAAACTTTGTCTCTTATGTGAAATGGACACTTAAGTAGGCAGATCACTGCCTGATTTGATATGCTAAACGTTAAAAAAAAAACAAAAAAAAAACACATTGTATATGTATCTATGTTGCTTTTGTTATAGGGTATGTTATGGTTTGAAATGGCTCTTATGCTACACTTGTGTGTATGAGAAATTATAAGTCCTCCTGCCTTCTAATTTGGGGCCGGTTATGTGAGAGCCATTTATGGGCACATTCAATAATTGGTGAATTATTCATGTTGTTACATATTTGCACTAGGAGTTCTGACAGTATGTTATTTTATGCTACAGTCACTTTTTGTATACTTATATTTGATGTTAATTTCTTTTGATAATGCTTTGCCTGTTATGGTACGCATGCCTGTTTGCAACAGTAGATGGGGCCGTAAATCACTGTTGTAAAGTTTGGGCAGCTGGCCCCTTAAAAGGGGAACGTGCTGCTAGGAAGGGAGTCTGGAGCTGCAATTGGTGCGGAGCGAAACAAGTTTTTGACCGTCGTAAGGTTATATGGAATATGGTCATATTTAAGTCCCTTTTTGGCGGTAGGAAGTGTTATTTTTGGTCACCATGGATATGCTCACCATCTCGATATTGGTTTAAGCTTGTGAGGATATAAATAAATATGTTGGAACGTTTTCCCTGTCTCCTGCGGACTTCATGTGAATACACTGGGTATCACAAGAAAACTGTGGAACACGAGTCAAACTTTCAGATCACACCAGTTGCAGAGTAAGTGGCCGAAGAGACTTGGCCAAATTAAAAAACGGCCACAATAGAAATCCATCTGCAGTTTCATGTGAAAGGATGCAATGTACCGTGGTTCCAGTCAGAGACCGTGGTTCCAGTCAGAGACCGTGGTTCCAGTCAGAGACCGTGGTTCCAGTCAGAGACCGTGGTTCCAGTGAGAGACCGTGGTTCCAGTCAGAGACCTTGGTTCCAGTCAGAGACCGTGGTTCCAGTCAGAGAGCGTTGTTTCAGTCAGAGACCGTGGTTCCAGTCAGACACCGTGATTCCAGTTAGAGACCTTGGTTCCAGTCAGAGACCTTGGTTCCAGTCAGAGACCATGGTTCCTGTCAGAGAATGTGGTTCCAGTCAGAGAGCGTTGTTTCAGTCAGAGACCGTGGTTCCAGTCAGACACCGTGATTCCAGTCAGAGACCGTGGTTCCAGTCAGAGACCGTGGTTCCTGTCAGAGAACTTGGTTCCAGTCAGAGACCGTGGTTCCAGTCAGAGACCATGGTTCCTGTCAGAGAACGTGGTTCCAGTCAGACACCGTGATTCCAGTCAGAGACCTTGGTTCCAGTCAGAGACTGTGATTCCAGAGACCGTGGACCGCTGTCTGAATATCAGCTGTTTTGTGGATCGCTAGTTTGTTCATAATCAATGAGATAAAGTGAGCTGTGGGCCAGAGGGAGAAACTGCAACTGCTGCAGGGAACCTCTCATCAGTCCTCAGATGGAAACGACCAAACTGGTTTTGACAGTTCAGTTCAGTGAGTCTTTGCTCCGCTTCCGCTGAAAATAAAGGTCACATCCCACAGCTTGTTTTGGTTCATCTCATTGGGTCAGACTGCAGATGGTTGGCGTCCTCTCACCTCGGTCACAGACTCCTGCAGCTGCTGGCTCTCAGCGCTCAGCTGCAGTCTGGTTTGACCAAAGACAGTCTGCTTTACTGTCACTTCTACCACATGTAGAGTTCATACAGAGAATCTCAGACCCTTGGAGCACAGATAAAAATACAACACTCAGCACTAAATAGTACAATGTTTAAATATACACACATTCAAAAAGAGATTGTAAAAAAGAGCAAAAGGCACCTGATAGATTTAAAGTGATCGTGGTGCAGAAATCAGTCCAGGTTTATAAAGTAACTGCTGCTGCTGCTGAGGTGAGAACATGTACGTTAATCAGAAATGATGCTAATATTTGATCAATGAAATATGATAAAAGGTAAAGGTTTTTTTTTTATATTTTGCTGATTTGGAGTCATGAGGGAACTCATCATCCCCAACATCACTTTATTATGCCTTTACACACAAAAACAAGAAGAAAGGACAGGACTATCAGAGGGGGGGGGGCAACTGTCTGTGTAATGTTGTGTGATGGTGTTTTTGATGGTGGTCTGGAGCTCCAGCATATCTGTGCTGCCCAGAGGACGTGTTTGAGCAGCTTTCTGCCTTTGCAGCTCTGTTTCCTGTCTAGCTGCTCTCAGCTCATTCTTCAGCCAGCAGCCACAGAAATACCTGTTGCTTTTGATCTAAACGGATGAAAATGTGACAATTTACCCTGCCAGTGTTTCCTCTTCCTCCTCTGCTTCATATCTTCATCTGTTTGTGCTCAGGTCTACATGAGCATCATTTACGACATCAAATAACCCCGCTCCTCGATAAATGCTACTCCATCAAGGCATGTTCTCAGACAGACGCATCCTGCAATATCTTGACATTTACTGTCCAGAGTCGGAGGCGTGCTGTAATCACCCTGGAGGCTTGCTGGTGAACGGAGCCAGACTGATAAGGCTCTTTATCCCCAGCCCAGAGCTGTGAAGGACCTGCTGCACTTCCAGACGCTGAGTTGAATCACACATGAGATATCTGTCACTCAAACAGCTCAGGAAATTGCTTACTGGAGCTGTAAGAAAATGCATAGATGATGGCTGCAAAACTCCAATATGCAATTAATTTTTTCCCTTTTCAATCTGATGACAGAGAACAGGGTTTTGAAGTATCTGTGAGGCTGAATGCATACAGAAAGCAGAGCTGTTTAGTGCTGTTGAAGTCTTCTGTGACACATAATAGGGTTAGGGTTTTTTTTTTTTTTTCAAAGAACTATTTTTTTTTTTAGTTTTTGTTTTTTTTTTTATTACTTTTTTTTAGAAAAACAAACAAAAGAGACTATCTTTTCTTTTTTTATGAAACAAAAACTTCTTTTAACCAAAATAATAATCAACTAAGGAAGGTGTGCCAAAAGGAAAAACAAAATAATGCGACGTTTCTGCGCTTTATTGGCCTTCTTCAGGCTGCACACAGAAAACTGAATTGAAAAGCTTGTCTGCAGCAGCTGGGTAGAGAGATGTGCATACATCTGAAGCCAAGAGCAGAATGAGCTCCCTCTGGCTGAAGCTCCGCCTTTTATACCCTCTGATTTTTTTTACTGAGATTTTTAAGTTTTGTTTTCTCAATCTTTGAGCAAGACCATTTAACCCTATAAATGCCAAATAAAAATAACCCTGATATACCGGTATTTTTTTTAATTTACATTCTGTTTTTTAAGATTTTATATTTATGAAATGTATGAAATGTATAAAATGAAATTGATTTTTAAACTCTACCTGACACAAATAACAAATAAATAAATAATTAATGTATACCCCCATTAGCAAATTATAAACAATTTTTTAAAATATCCAAAGTATTTTATCTTATTAAATTATTAAATTTTAGCTCTTACTATCAAATGAGGTTAGGGTTAGGGGTTAGGGTTAGAACATCTAATATTTTGGACCTAACCCTAACCCTAACCCACCATCCAATTGGATGGCGGGGTCAGTGCACACTCCATCCAGCCAGACCCAGCCCGGGCCCGCCCAGCCACACCCGCCCCACACATACATACATATATATAAAACACAATGTCCCACATCAAGACATCCAACCTAAATATTGGAATAATTAATGACATTTCTTTAATTTTTTCTCCACAGGTGGGTGGAGTCCTTGGTCCAAGTGAGATGCGTGGATGAGACTGGTCGTGGTCAGGGCCAGGTCCGATAAGTATGGGATAGAGATGAGGGTTAAGGGTCAGGGCCAAATAGTACAAAAGGGGTTAGGGTTAGGGTTAGGGGTTAGGTTTGGGGAAAATAACCAGTCCACTAGGGACTGGGGATGCACTCTCCACCACTGCTGCTGACTAAATGAGACCCCTGGGCTTCCTCCTTGGGCTTTTATATTCCACCTGTCTATCCCTTACTTTCAAAAAATTAAACCTTATTTAGTTTTTAACTTGTTTTACTTTGAGCTTCTTCTGTTTCTTTCATTTAGCTTCGTGCATGACGTTTCGACTCTGTTTGGTCTTCATCAGGTGGCTTTATTTCTGTTTCTTTATATTTCTGCTACCATTTCCTCTTATATTTCTTATATATTGTAGCTTAGGGTTAGGGTTAGGGTTAGGGTTGGGTTAGGGTTAGGGTTAGGGGTTAGGGTTAGGGTTAGGGTTAGGGGGTTAGGGTTAGGGTTAGGGTTAGGGGGTTAGGGTTAGGAGGTGGGTTAGGACCCCACTTTCTCCAGCCGGAGAAAGCGGGCGGTGCACGGGCCCTCCAGCCCGTCGGCTGCCCACCAAATCGGCCCCCATCATCCTGACGGGCAAATCTCCGCCCTCTCCTACCACGGCGGACCACTGTCCACCCTCCATCCATGATGGAAAATTAGGTAAAACAAACAAACAACTAAGGGTGTCCTCCCAAACCGGGAAGTAAAAAAACGTTTTTTATAAAAAAATAGAAAATAAAAATAAAAAAAGCTAAATTGCCCTCAAAAAAACAAAAACCGCGTGCTCGACAACGTTTCGACTCCTAACGAGTCTTCTTCAGGTCTGCACGCTCTTTAAAAAATAAAAAAATGAAAACAAATGAGGAAAAACCAGTGAAGTGGCACAGAAAGCTGAGGAGATGTTGCTGCTTCAGAGTTCAGCACCAGAATGAGCTCCCTCAGCCCCTCCCCTATTTATACCCTCTCTCTAATGTTCGTCTTTTTAAATTTATCGATCGTCTTTTTTAACCTGTATTCTTTTTAACTTTAAAATTATCCAACCCATGAATTTAAAAAAATCTATTTAATTCTAACCCTATTTTTAACTAAAACTTTTTAATTATATTATATGAAATTTAGTTTTACATTCTCTATTTTTACATCTTTTCTCTATTTATCTGTTTCCTTTTAACTTTTTAACATTCCACTCACACACCCCATGAATTTAAAAGATATATTTATTAGATATATATAATTATTAAATGCATATTTTTAATGATATACCTCCAAATAAAATTATGTTTAATACTTTAGTTAGGGCAAGGATTAGGGGTTAGGATTAGGGTTAGGGTGGACTATAATTAGAATTAGGGCCAAATTAAGGGTTAGGGGTAGGGTTAGGGTTGGGGTTAGGGTTAGGGTTGGGGTTAGGGTTAGGGTTAGGGTTAGGGTTAGGGTAGGGGAACTGATCCCCCCTCCCACGGGAGAAGGGTTAGGGTTAGGGTTAGGGTTAGGGTTAGGGAGAGGGGAAAAGCCCAATCCTCCCGAGGGAGGACTGGAGGTGCACGCTCCACCACTGCCGTTCACTGAATGAGCCTCCTGGGATTTCCAACTTGGCTTTTATAACTTTCCGTTCTTTCTTTACTTTCCCTTACCGTCCTTTGACTAGTTATGTTTTGTGCTCTCTGTTTGTCTTTAATTCTGCTTATTTCTGTTTCTTCCCTTAGCTTCTTTTCGCGACGTTTCGACATATCTTTGTCTTCATCAGGCATTTTTCTTTATTTCTTATCTCTTACTTTAGTTTTGGCACCCCCTTCTGTTTATCTTTCCTTCCATTCCTTTTTTCTGTACTTCAATTAGCTTTGGCACCCCCTGTATCTCTTTCCTTTCTGTTACTTGTTTCGTATTGGCACCCCCTTTACTATCCCTTCCATCCTTCTTTCATTTCCAGCACTTGGGGTTGGGGTTGGGGTTAGGGTTGGGGTTAGGGGCTAGGGTTAGGATTAGGGTTAGGGTTAGGGGTTAGATCAGGGGTAGGGTTAGGGGTTAGGGTTAGGGATAGGGTTAGGAGACTCATCAGCTAATAGGCAGGAGGACCTGGCAGGTTAGGGAGAGGGGAAAAGCCCAATCCTCCCGAGG
>JAGFBZ010002564.1:0-104295 GCA_018398805.1 Hirundichthys speculiger | reverse complement strand
CCAAATAATAGCAGCGCCGCCGAAAAAACGCTCCCGCCACAGCGGGCGCCGTGCGCGAGGTGGGCGAGGTAGCCGCATGCGCTGCAGCTCAGCCCACCAGCCTGGATCATTACTCCAGGAAAGGAAATGAGGATGGAAATCAGTCGCAGCAGGATAAAAGGAGCAGACTCGTTCCCTCGCTCGCTCCTTTTTACTGGGAGATGCATCTGAGGTCCATTTCATTATATGGAAGTGTTGCCATGAATGTGACGTTTCACCTGCCAGGTTCTGGAAGTGAGAGATTCTGCTTCGTGACTTTGCATCTCCACCCGTCTTGCGTCTTGCGTTTTCTGCCGCTGCATGAGTGGCGCCAGAGCTGACTCGCTGCATGTCCTCGACGGTGCAGACGTTCCCGTCCTTGGGTCCGGCCCTGACGCCGCTTTACAGGCTCCGGAGCGTCTTAAAACTAGGGCTGGGCAAGTTAACGCGTTATATCGTATAACGGCAATATTTATTTTATCGTGCATTAACGCATGTTGGTCACATGCTTTTGTTTTGAAAAGTCTGTTACTGGCTGCTGCGGAACCGGAAGATAATCGGCAGGTAAACATACAGAAAAGCTAAAACAGACATTGAGAACGGTAAAAATCCGTGAACTTTACAGTTCAGGTAGCAACTCAGGTAGAAATATTAACAATTCTGCGTCATTCCTCCATGTTCCATCAGATCTGCTCCATGTGTTCACTGTCCTGCTGTTCTCTAGCTGGTTACTGCAGTGCGGCTCCATCTAGTGGCACAGATGTGTAATGACAACAGAAAGTCCAGTCCTCCATTATAAAACTAATTCAGTTCTGTGGCCCGTTTTTTAATTTTGTATTTTTGATCCAAGTCTAAAATTGAAATATAAAAAAACAGGAATTTCGTTCTTTTTTGTGTTAGATTAAAAAACGAAAAACGTAATAAAATGTCACTTTTTAAATTTTTTTTTATCCTTGATTGACAATTGAAAATGGAAAGAATGAATGATACATGGATTGGTAAAGTTACTGAACTGTAACATGGACATTTTCATTTAAAGTTCTCCCAGACGGAGGATTCAACAGAAACAAGGTTATTTGTAACAACTGACAAGTTGAACTCCCCGTTAAAAGTTTCTGCTGTTACCTCAGAAATTACCTGTTTTAATGTTCTGATTGTGCTGAGACACAACCATTTTGTTGAATTTTGTCACTTAAGTTCATATGGCAGCAGAACATTTAAATAAAAGTGACCTTTACACTACATTTGGATTCATTATTTGATTTTGCGTATACAATGCGATTAATCGTGATTAATCAGGGAAATAGTGCCAATAATCGCGATTAAAAATTATAATCGTTGCCCAGCCCTACTTAAAACCTGACCCATGTGAATATCCCTCCCCCCAACGCTGACTACCTTCAGCTGCCTCACTCAGTTTGAGCTGCATTTGGTCTGAACATGTTGTCGCTAAAGGCGAGGCCGTTTGACATCTGCCCCTCCTCCACACGCACGCTGACGTGCACGCGCAGACCTTGAGGTGGTCCGGCGCTGTTCGGCGGCGGCGGCTGGTGAAAACCTGTTTGCTCGCGGCGGCTGCTTCCAGATGACGCTGCCTGATATCTTGGCTGGAGTCTTATCTGTTTGGGTGCCACAGTGCTGCAGTTTCTCTGATATCCTGGAAGGCAGCTTGGAGAGCTGTCAATGCCCCCCCCCCCCCCCCCCCCCCCCCCCCTTCCTCCCTGCCTCGCTCACTCCCCCCCCCCCCCTCGCCCTTATTAATCACTCGGATCAAACTCGCGTGGCAGCACTGAGATGGTAAAATAATTGGAAGCGTATGGATTTTTTTGTCCCATATGCGGCTAATCCAGTTAAAATTGATGTATCTGAGAAGACTCGCAACATCCCCCCCGTAACACGTGGACGCTCCTTTTCTTACATTTTTCTTTCCATAAAATCAGCATCTCAGTCTATCGATGCATCGGCAGGGCCATAAATCTAGCGCGTGAACGTCCACATCAGAGCCGTCTGTTTACCGAGTTATCTTGTCCTCCTTAACGCGAACAGCTGCTGGGATGCAGCCCGATCAGGATTTATGTGTTTCAGGCTTCAGCTTCAGGAGCTGCTGGTGGCCACGAGGAAGCGAGGAGCAGTTGAGTTGAGTCTAGTTTTGGGGGAACAGAAGGTTTCGCACCTTTTCCCTGTAACTAAGCGTAGCTCGGGGAGCTCGGGCCGCCAACGCCAACGCAGCGATGCAGAACAGCAGATGGCTGATGGAGCATATGGAGCACATGTGGTGGAATAGACTATCATGACAGCAAAGGAGGAAGAACACGGGACTGTCGCCGCCTGATTTAGCCCGTAGCCGCCGCTGTCCTTCGTTTGGCGGCTCCTGGCAGCGCTGAATGGCGCCGAACCTTAAACGTGGTTTACAGCAGAATTGTCCTGGACAGCCTCTGTGCTAAACCGCCATGCTGGGGAACTGAAAAGAAAAGAAGCTTGTCCACTAGAGCTGAGCGATTTTATCGATTCTACGATATCGATATTTTATTTCCCCAGAGAGTATCGATTTTTCAGCCACGCGTATCGATTTTCTAAGCTTCTTCCAAAACCCCCGTGTCCCACCTTTAAAAGCTTGCAAGCAACAATTTGCACTGTTTAAATAAATGAAACTATTTTTCTCAACAAATCTTTTATTCATTTTGTCCAGCATTTGCAAGCTGCCTGTCAGCCATATAATGTGTAATTGATGCTTTCAGTTCAATTAATTCAAACAAAGTAATTGGAACGCTCACAAGATGTCACCAAAATCACTTTGTCCCTTTAAAATCTTTAGTAAAATGATTTAAATCTATTGTAAGATGAATATCGATATATATCGTATCATGAGCTGAATATCGTGTATTGTATTGTATCGTATCGTATCGTAGCGTATCATATCATGAGATTAGTGTATCGTTACTGCCCTATTGTCTAACCAAAATCTTAACAAAATGAAACTTTCACACTAAAAGGGCAAACAACAGGCACAGAAAGAGGTTTTATTTTTAATGAACAAAGCTTATTTGTCTGGTGCAAGTTTAAATGAACGCTTTAACAACCATAGTAGGTCAAAATATGCAAACAATTATCAAGAGCAAAAATTGTAGTGAAGTTCAGATGAAATAAACTTTGGAAATAAGTATAAATGTGCAGATAAAGAAACAGTTACTTGTACAAATTACAATAAAATGTAAATAAGTGCCCTGCAGACAGGATAATTGTCCTCCACCAGTTGTCCCTCTTAAAAAAAAAAGATGGATAATGGATGGATGGATAAACAGAACATAAAAAAGAATTATTTGTGCAATTAATCACGATTAATTGCACAAAATTTTTTTTTAATGTTCTGTGTATCCATCTATCCATCATCTATACCTGTTTTGTCCTAAACAGGGTCATGGGGATCTGCTTTTTTTTTTTAAAGCCTTTATTTTGAAAACCAGAAGTCCACCAATGCTGCCGTACTTTTTGGGGGCTTAATTCATCAGCTTGTTAGCGTATTTTGTCGGGCTGCTGCTTGCTCAGACCTGGAACTTTGTCATTTCAGTGGCTTGATAAACGTCATGCGTGCTATCACAGCTTTCCGCCATGCTAACGTTACGATGCCGATGTTACAAGCTACATATTCACGTGTGACACAGTCGCGAGTCGCTCGCAGACTTGAATAAGGCTGATATCACACATCCCGGTAATCGACCGCCATAATGAGATGAAGTCAAACATAAACGGTAATCGTTATGGTGTAAAATTTCACCGCGCTTTACCGTAACACCGGTAACCGTTCCACCCCTAACCTGGACACCTACAACCATCTCACTGAAACGACCTTGGTACCTGAGTAATGAGCTGAGTCAGCGTCAGGGTTGTTCCTATCCTGGTACCAAAGAAAGGGCGGTACATAGTAAACGTTGAAAACGATGTATCACCATCATGGTGGCGGAGGGGACAGGTGCGTGGATTTACGTCCGATTTAACTGGTGGGTCACAACCACGCAGATGCTTAAAATCCAGCAAAACCTCACCAGGCTCCATTGGTCATCTGGGTAAACCCCATCTGAGCACCCTGAGGGGACGGGGGTGATGCCTCTAATACCTGTCTAACCACCAGGTATGGACATGAACAGAAGGAACCGCTGCACCAGCCTGCTGCTGTTCGTCGTCTCTCCACAAATACAGAGCATCAGCAGCCTCTGAATTTATTTTAATCATCCACGTGATCACCGGTGAACGCGTGGGAGGCACAAGTGTTAGGAAAAGGAATTTTTAGACGTTTCCTGCGCATTCTTCAGTCTTCAAACGCACACGCACACATCCAGGTTGATGTTTTTGTGTCTGTGTGACACGGAGTTTGTTCCATCAAAGCGTTTCTATAAATAGCAGCGATCCTGCACGCAAGCCGCGCTGCATAATGCGTTATATAACCTTGTGGAAATGCACGCTGAGACCACATCAGCGTCAACAGCTACGCCGCTACCTGTTAAAGCGCCGCAGCGCTCGGCCCCTCCTCCCGTTTTCCCGCTCCTATGTGTTGCTCCTTTAACTGGAGGCGCGCAGGGAAGGAGGCGGCGGAGCCGCTGCGGGTAATCTGCTCTACAACAGTAGATGCTGCTTCTGCTGATGGAGCCGCTGGGAATCATCTCCCAGGTTCGACTCCAGAAAAATAAATATGGTGTTGTCTTTTCTTTGTTCGCTCGACAAACCTAATTTACAACACCTCTGAAAAGCCACCGAAACCTGCAGTGTCATCCAGGTGGGCAACATCACTGCTGCTTTTACCGTCCCGAGACATGATTAGTCCATGACAGCTTCCCAAGCAGATGTCCTGCTGAATAGAGGTGTTTCTTATTTGACAGCCTACAAAGGCAGATGCACCTGGACGTGTTTGGGATCTAAGTTGGAGTGAATGACCAATCATTGACTTGATTGGTGTCGACTCAAAGCGGCTGGCTTCCACTCCGCCTTCCCTCAGGTAAACCTTTAAAGCCTGATTTATACTTGAACGTCAGGTCATCTGCATCACCTACGCAGACACTCCAATGCACCTCCCCAAAATTGTAGGTCGACGCAGACAGTGTCGCAGAGAGGAGAGAAAGGAGGCCTCTGATTGGTCAATTCTACATCCGCGTAGAAAACAGCGCATCATCGTAGAAATGAGGAAGTACCCACATCTGTACGATTCTGGTTCTCCACACTACAAAGACAGCACATATTCTAGTAATTCATGGAGGGAGATAGCGATGAATGTGGGTCTGGATACGGCAGAGATGGTGAGGAAGTGGAAAAACGCAAGAGATAAGTTTAGTAAGTTTAGCTAGTTCGTGATTTTTCCCTCTTGCGTTGTGGCGTGGAATAACATAGCGCAGACCACACGAGTATAAATCAAAAGTGAAGGCGACATCTCTGCGACAAGCTGACGGCGACACATTGCCGCGAGAGTATACGCTGCCCTTAACACCATTTCTCAGCAGTGGAGCCATGACCCCGCAGGTCTTAGATCAGTGGTCCCCAGCTCCCGGGCCACAGACCGGTACTGGGCCGCAGACCGGTACCGGGCCATGGATCAATTGGTACCAGGCCACGCAAGAACAAACTAGTTTTTAAAGTTGTATTTATTATATGAGTATGTCTGTGGATATTCTCATTTATCCAGGTAAGTTCCATTCTCGCAACAATTGAATCATAGGCAACTGGACTTAGATTTGTCTTAGAAGACGTTTCGCCTCTTATCCAACCTCTGTGGAGGTTAAAAGCCAGAGTCATACTCCACTGTTTGTCTGACTAGTGCGGACTAGTCAGACTGATGCGTTGAGAACTGATGAAGCCGCTTGGATAAGAGGCGAAACGTCTTCTAAGACAAATCTAAGTCCAGTTGCCTATGATTCAATTGTTGCGAGGATTATATGAGTATGAACAAGCTTTTATTTAGAAAAATCTTTTATTTTGAAAAATGACCGGATTCTCTCGGATAGCAAAATGAGTCAGAAGTGGACATCTTTGCACAGTGAAGAGAAAGAAGAACAGCCTACGACTTCCAAGAAAAAGAAAGCTTTTAACAGACAATACCAGGAGTCCTACTCAAAGATGGATTTATCAGGACAGGTGATTCACACGTACCAAGCCCACTCTGCGTGTTTTTTTTTTGTTTGTTTTCTTTTTATTTATTTAATGGGTACAGAGGATGTTACCAGAGACTTCAATGTTATGTGGTAAAATTGTTAAGCGTTGACCGGTCTGCAGTTACAAAAAGGTTGAGGACCACTGTCTTAAATGTTTCCCCGCTTCATCGACCTGATCCACATGAACGGGTCGTTAACAGACCTGTGGAGACCTAGATGACGAGTTGATGATGATCCATTCATGTGAATCAGGTGCTGGAGGACCAGGGTTGAAGACCCCTGCCTCCTAGAAATATTCTGGTCCAAGCCCGGACAAACCGAGGTGTCCGACAGGGATTTCATCAGGGGATCAAGGTAACGAGCTGTGGTGTTCAACCGTTTCCTTTCCTTGCCCGGGGTTAGGGTTAGGGGGTTAGGGTTAGGGTTGGGGTTAGGGGTTAGGGTTGGGGTTAGGGTTAGGGTTGGGGTTAGGGTTAGGGTTAGGTGGCAGGTGAAGTGCAGCAGCGCTGTGAAAGTAACCAGTTAGCTGTAGAACCAGCGCCTGCACCTACGTGGACGTGCGGTCCACCAGGGGACGGAGGGACCTGCAGGGTCTGCCAGAGCTGCTGGAGACCCCGGTGGAAGCAACAGCAAAGCCAAAACTGGACCGGGTTTGACTGCAGCTGTTGTCAGCACCTCAGAAGTGTTTAAACGGGAAACACGTCGCCATCAAATGTTGTGTTACAGCTCGTTCCGCTGCTCCCAAGTGGCCGTGAAAGTCACTTATTGCAGGGTAATTAAGTCAGAAAAATCTCTCATCTTACAAGGGAGCTAAAGCCTTCTGAATGTGAGCGGAGCTTGCCGGTCTGTTAATCTGAGAGAACAGCAGACGTCTTCATCTACCAGCCACCATTACCCTCATCTGCACATCAGAAACATTTAGAAAAGCAATTCAGAAGGCAGCGACTCTCGTCTCATGTTCTCAGAGAGCCAGCGCGGATTAACTACCCATAAAGCAGGCTGATGCAGGGAGCGCTGCAAGCATCACGGGTTGTTGTTCACCAGCACGGGCGATCGCATCACTCCCCCTCATCGCTACCACACCGCCGGCTGCTGCACGATTCCCGACTTACGCGTAAACATCCTCCTGTTCACAGCTCGAGACAACGCGGCTCATCTGAAGGAGGCGCGGCCTTCGGCGACAGCGCCGCGCCTCTTATCTCCAACCACTTAGCGCCGATCTGAATAAGCTGAGAGGAGAAAGCTGGTGTCATGAGTGGGCCGTTTCAGAGCCAAAAGGACCAAATAGTTTAATGTAAATGACTCCGGCCGCTCTCTGAGAGTGATTTTTAGTTCTGCGTGATGTAAACAGATACTGACATCTTAGCGCCATGCTCATCCCCCACGCCGTCTGACTGGATGACAGGAACAAACACACGGAAACCTACAGAGGGAGAAGCTGTTAAACCGCAGCAGACCGGGGGGGAAGTGGATGGATCATTAGGAATGTGCACAGCCATGTGGGAGGGGGGCGGGGCAAACGCAAGGAGCTGTGTGCGAGAATTATCCTTATCTTAATTAAGATTTCCATATCAAATTTGGGTTTAGGCTAAATTTAAATCATATAATTATATTCACCACGGTGTCGTAAGTACGGTAAGTGTGTGTTTTTCTCTCCACCGCTACATCGCTACTTGAGAGATGGGGCAGAAAGAACAACTACAGTTGCTACAACTCACGAGCCATACCGCTCGCTGCAGCGCCTTGCAGCCGTGCCCGATCCGAGGCGCGCGCCCGCGACTCGGCGCGCTTCAAAGCGAAACGCTCCGACTTAAACAGACGGTCGTGCGCAGCTGTAGCCATGGCAACCATCCGGCGAAACGCAATGGCGGATCAGCGGGGCTTTAATGTGTGTCACATTAATGATCAATTATTCATTAAAGGCTCCTAAAGCACGAGTTGGATTTTATTTATTTTTTTTTTTTTTTATGCTGCGGTTATGCAGCATTAACTGTTCCTGAAGTGCTCTGGTGTATCCTGGCAGCCACTGAGGTCGCGGCGATTTTAAAACCGCGAATGGAAAGAAACTGGACCCATGACCCTGAGAGGCCTCGTGAGCTCCGGCTGGCTGGTGGGGAGTCTCGGGCTTTGAAACTGTTTTCTGGCTTTTTTTCAGTCACATATAAAATAGCGGTGCACAATAATTATCGGCCCGATAATTATTGGCCCGATAACTATTGGTCAACCAAAGGCGAAATCAGTCAGCAGAAATGAGTCCAGAGGAAGTAAAACCGGAACAAAGGTAACCGAGGAAACAAACCATGAAGATCAAACAGGAAGTAACGTTAACTGCAACCAAAAAGGACACAAGGAGGACAAGAAAACAAGACAAAAATCAAGAGAACCAAGAAGAAATTCCCAAAAAAAAAACAAAAAAAAAAAAACCCCAACTCCACCTTTTCGCTTACGCTTAAAATCATCGAATGGAAAGGATGTATACCAAGAAGCCGGCCCTTGCTCAGGGTGCCAAGTGAGCTTATTAAACAATTCAATAACAACGCTAAATGAAAATCACCTGCTTCTTAAAGGTCCCATATTATGCTACTTTTAACTCTTTTAATCATGTCTCATAGGTCTTTAGAGCAAGGTTATGAATTCTGTTGCAAAAAACCCCACACATTTAGGTTGTGAGAGCCCTCCTTTCTCCCACACTTTTTGCTGTGCTGAAATCTGTGCTGTTTTGAGTGGGCGGGATGCTATGCAAATGAGGTACTGCTCTGATTGGCTGCCTGATTCCTTGGTCCCGGTGGGCGGCTCCAGCGCCTGCGGTGGGACTTTCAAGACGCTGGAACAGGGTAAACAAACATGGACGTACCACAGGTCATGTTTGATCCTGTTTCGGAGCCTGAAGAGGAGCAGACACCGGTTGAAGAGGTTCAGCCACGGTTACAGCAGGATGTCAATGAGTGGTAGGTTGAAAATTGAGGGCCTTATCTTATGTGAAACGCCATTTGTTTTGAGCTTTTTCACTTTTCAATGGGTATAAGATAGGGAACTTTATATTACATCCAAAGTTTAAATAAATAAATAAATAAATAAAAGGCAAATGGCGCTATTTTGCACTTTTCAATTCATAAGATAGGCATAATATAGGGCCATGAGTGTCTTATTTTTACTGTTTGCTTTGCTTTTACACTGTTATTGCCCTGGCTATAACAGTGGTTTTTATTTTTTGGCTATGTCAGTGGCTATCGTTAGCCATTACATGCTAGTGTTATTCAGCCATAGCTCAACAGTTTGATATCTAACAGACTTTATGATGCACAACTATATCTGTAAAAATATATATATTGCACCTCATGGAGGCCTACTGTAAGGTTATAAGAGCAGTGTAATAACAGTGGTGCAAGACCAGCTTTGTATTTGACACCATTATTTTTGTTTTACATTACTTTCTACAGTAGGCTACTGTTATCTAAATTCTCTATTCTTTTTCAACAGGTGCTTATGTGGGAATTGTGCAACAATGCCCACAGAACGTGAAAATGTGTGCTGCCAGGAGGTCCCACAGGTATCAATCATATGAGAAATGTAATTGCCAGTACAATGTTCTTATGGTTTGCAAAAATTTACTCAGTTGTTACCCTTTTGTTATTCCTTAGGTCACAAGAAGGATGAATCAGCTGGAAGATCCACCCAGATGCATGGTTGATCACCCTGGTCTTGAACCAGTTTGTCTGAACTTGTATTCTCTCCAGAATGCAATGAATATATATAGAGCTGACTATGGGCTCTTACGGCTTAGAGGTATAGAGCAGTAAGTATCTGTTCTACAGTCAAAGCATAATTTGATTTGCCAATGAATATTGTCAACATGATTTTTTACAATACTATAAATGACAATAAATGTGATTTAAATAATCTGTTATGTTATTACTCTATATAGAGGTAGCTTTAGCACAGTAGTGTTTTGTTGTGACCGATATAACAAAACCCAGAAGCAGTTACTGAAAAATGGCCTACAATTCTATACACACTATACACTTGCATGGTCCTTTATTGCAATTGCAGATATTTTCTCACCAGACATCCATGTACAGTATATGTGAAGACAATAAGTAATCACAACACTGACTGTTGATACATAAGATACTTTATTGCAGAGTAAAAATATAAAAAGGCATATAATTAACCAACATAAATAAAACAAACTTATAAGTAACACAGTATTAACAAGTATAAATAAGTAATACAAATAAAAATCCTGAGATGTGCTTGTATGTCTTTTCAGTCGTTACAGATTCTTGGCATACAGATCCTTTGTGAGCTGGTGCTGGGGATTTCTGGGTCGAAGGATCAGAGTAGTCATACCAGCTTGTGTGGTGCTACGCATACGCACTGAGTTCCCTGATGCTCAAGGCGTATATGTAGGGTTCAGACTGCCTCAAGATTAAACCGCGACACGTAGCTGGCAATGACATCCTCCTTGGCTGGCCTCTCAAACTCTGCACACAGGTCTGCCGGGATGGGGATCTCCAAAACCTTGTTGGCAAAAGGTCCAGGATCCAGGATGATGTGATCGAAAATCAGGTCCATCAACTCATCAACGTATTCTGTGGAGTACAAAACCAATATCACTATATCATCCATTACAAAAGAATGTGTAACATTTTAGTCTGTACAGACACTGTCATACACCAAAATGTCCTTTGGTGTTTTCTAAATTATGTTGTAATATATTTTTTATACTAACTTATTCCATGTATATATTTACTTATTTTCTTTTGATTACCCCCAAAACAGTTTGCACACTCCAGCTCCCTTATGCAGTTTGTAATGATATCCACCAGCGATTTTTGGAGCTACATGCTCTTCTTTAGACAATGTTTGAAAAAGAGTGGCTCCAAATGTCAATTATGGATGTCATTAAAAACTGCATAAGAGAGCTGGAGTGTGCGAACCTTCAATTTGTTTTGATTACTCTGTTTTATAGGTCCAGCACCTTGTTTTATATTGTATGGATGTGTGCATTTTGTTGTCATTTTTCTATGTTTTGTGTGTGCAATAAAAAAGTTGGTTAAACATACTGAAGGTTGCATCTGTTTTGACCGGCTTGGCTGTGCATTCCCCCTTCTTGGACTTGGGAAAGTGGACCTTGAAGAGAGGTGCACCGTCAGCAGTCTTTTGGGGGCGGTTCGCATTTTCATTGAAATGCAGAGCAGACAGGTAGAGTCTGGGGAAATAAATGAAAGTAAATTAGTGATAATTAAAATACATAACAGTATTTTCAACAGGCCGTAGACATTGTGATTTCACTGAAAACTATGCATATTCACATAAATTTAGACTATAATCATTAACATACAGAATTAGTACAACATATATGTAGTACAATGAACTGGGTGTAACCACAAAACATTTGTAAAACAAGGCTTACAATGAATGGATTAGAAATGATTTTCTCATCCTCCCATACTCAGGCTGTAACCACTAACCAGCTGCACCGTGTACGGTTGATGTTATCTTTATCTTATCCATATGCTCTGTTCTCTATCAATAGTTTTTAATTTCAAACCTTTTTTCAAATTAAATTAATAACAGGATTAACTGACTTATTTTAGAATCTGACAAATAATGTATACAGCATAAGTCTGTGGATATTCTCATTTATCCAGGTAGGTTCCATTCTCGCAACAATTGAATCATAGACAACTGGACTTAGATTTGTCTAGAAGACGTTTCGCCTCTTATCCAAGCGGCTTCATCAGTTCTCAACGCAACAGTCTGACTAGTCCGCACTAGTCAGACAAACAGTGGAGTATGACTCTGGTTTTTAACCTCTGTGGGGGTGTGCACCCACCACTTCCTAACGACAGTACTTCGTTAGTCGAGTTTCACTGGACCCTTTGTTTGGGTCAGGAGAGACACACCAGTGAAAGGACAGTCGTTAGGAGTGAGTGGGGCCACTGGTGGACAACAGTCGTTGGGCATGAGGTGTGATTACCAGTGAACGACTGTCGTTATGTTTCTTTGAGCAGCTTGAGTTTGGTTTCGGGCAGTCCTTGTTATTCAGTCTTTTAGGCACAGTAGCGAGGGCTGCATTGTAAATGGGAGAAAGATGAAATCTTAAGCCACCTCCCCTGTTTAGAGACGGCTTCTCTAATTTAACGTAGATGGATTCTTTTACTCCTCTCTCAAACCATCTGTCCTCTCTGTCCAAGATTTTCACATTTTTGTCCTCAAAAATCTTCGACTAACGAAGTACTGTCGTTAGGAAGTGGTGGGTGCACACCCCCACAGAGGTTAAAAACCAGAGTCATACTCCACTGTTTGTCTGACTAGTGCGGACTAGTCAGACTGTTGCGTTGAGAACTGACTGATGAAGCCGCTTGGATAAGAGGCGAAACGTCTTCTAGACAAATCTAAGTCCAGTTGTCTACGATTCAATTGTTGCGAGAATGTATACAGCAGCAATAGTAATGTTTAGAACTGCAAAATCACTACATAAACTAAATATCTCACCGGAAACTAATAAAAACAAGTCAGTGAAACAAATAATACTCCTCACAAAATTTGTTTCGTTTTGTGTTATTTACCTGCACAGCATTCCAAGAAATGGGAAAACAACATTTTTTGGGGCAAAGCGAAGTATCACACTGTGGAAAGCTTCGAGAGAGGAGGTCTGATGGTGAGGGCTCAGCTTTTCCACATCTTTCAACACTCGCTTGCTGGTCAGCAACTTCTCCAGTTTGTAGAAAGCAGGAGTTGCTGAAAGAACAGAATCAAGTGGGTCAATACATATGCAAGTGTTATGCCAGTGGTAACAAATAATTTTCATCCTATCAACAACTGAAAAGCTTACAAAACTCAATCCATGCATAATTTCAGGTTCAAATGTAAGTCTGTTAGTGACTTCAGTGTACAGATGAGAACATACCAGCTCTCAACCATTTACGCCTGTCCGTTGTGACGCGGACTGGATGCAGGCAATTGGGGAACAAGGGGTCATCATGGGTGTGGATGTCCTGCACATGGTTGAGGATTGAAGTCCACTTTGCCACTCTCTCAGGCCCGGAAGTAGAGGAAGCTGCAGTCCAGTATATGTGATTTTTTATACTGCGCATCCACTTCTTCAAAGGCTCACATTCCTTGTTTTTGCAGATCTTCTCCAGTTGCTTGGACAATCCTAGTAATGCAGAAACAAAGTGAATGAACACAGTGAATTGATATATGAATGTTTTATTCTAATGGAGAACAGTTGACTTGACAAGAAAGTAGAATGTGCAGTTGCTTATGTAAAAAAATTGAAATGTGGCCATGATGGGAAAAAATTGTTCACCTATGATTGTGTGTGTTCTATATTTTTGAACCAGACATAAAAACAGGAACAGACAAAAACATTACCTTTCTCCATGTGCCAGACATCATAAAATTGGGTGATGTTGGATTCCCTCAGGAATTTTTGGATCTGCGGGTGACGATCTGTCACTATGCAATCCAGGGTCACACCAAATTCCTCCAGGAGTGTAAGGCTCCTTTTCAGGCCCTCTTTCTCCATATGATAACTCCCCCCAACTTCATTGCTCTGGTTAAAAAAAGGGGGGAAAGGGGATGTGATTGATGATTGATAAACGTTTGTCTGTCTGTGAGCTGCTTCACTACAGGCTGTCAGGATGGAAGCAGAAACACGTCAAGGATTTTTTTTTTTACCCAAAATGACAATTGCATTTTGCAGAAAAACTTTCAATGTGTAGCCCCAGATTTAACTTGTGTGACATCATTCTTTTCACCGCTGCATATACATTTTCACTAACCTGCACTAGCTGTACATCGATGACAGTGTTGCGCTTCAGGTCCATCATCGTATAACTCCCGTACTTGGCACAGTGTCCT
The DNA here is from genome assembly GCA_018398805.1 of Hirundichthys speculiger. NCBI lineage: Eukaryota > Metazoa > Chordata > Actinopteri > Beloniformes > Exocoetidae > Hirundichthys > Hirundichthys speculiger. The sequence continues at coordinate 90,268 of JAGFBZ010002564.1, read as the reverse complement.
GAGAACATAAATTTAGAGAATGGAATTGCAACAAAGTGAGTGATTATTCAGAAAGGATGTCCTTTTTTATCGTAACGTCTGAAAATAATGCTAATTTGTAATAAGCATAGTACCTGGTGAGTCAGCCCTCATATCACCACCAACAATCACGCTCTGCTCTTGACTGAGCTGTTGCAACATGGCTTCCTGCTCCGTCTTCCACTTATGCACGACAGCTGGCTCAAGGTACATCCTGGCATGTCTTCTGAAGGTGTCATACCTGTACACCTTCAGCTGCATTGCCCTGAAGATCTGATTTGAAAGACAAAAACATTATCAGTTATCCAGCTTCACACAAACGCCTCCAGTTATTAGATTTTTTTCTGTCAAACACATCAGCATGCAAATGACACTTATTAGCTGCTTTCCAAATACCTTTTCCAGTTTGAGAAAGGATGCCCCACTGAAGTACACAGCTGCAGAAAGTTGGAGGTTCCCGGCTGGGGTGCTTCCAACAACCGGCTGACTCCTCCATTCTCTCCCATAGGCACAATGAGGGCACTGCTGTTTCACTGCAAGGAATGTACCAATTCTCCTCGTATTGACATCACAGACCCTCTGGCACACCGGGCAAATTTCAAAGAGCTCCAGGAGGCAGTTCTCATACACAATGTATTTCCATATTTTCTGGATGGGAGTGGATGCTTCTCTATTTGCCAAAAATAAAGAAAAACATGCGATTTCATATCGAAAGAGGACAGATAAGCGAAACAAAGATATGTTTTATAAAAGTGTAGTGGCAATATAAAATAACTTACGACATAGTGGTTGACTCTTTTAACACAGTCACAGAATCCTCTGGATTGTATGTTGAGTCGTGTGGTTCTGGAGCCTCCATAGAAGAGCTGCCCTCCATCGGATCGTCCTCACCCTCTTCCTCATCCACCAGGTCGAGAAAAGGCCTCTTGATGGGTGTCGAAGTCATGAGAGGTTGTGTAGACAATACAGTTTCCGTCTGAGTACCTTTATATGCACAGGAGAAACACACACACACACACACACATGAATATATGTCATTAAAATGATCAGACTTAACGTTTGAGATGCAATTAATTATTACTTTATTTTTTATGAAATCGTCTGACAGATCACAAACCTGTACTTCTGAAGTGAGGCTGTAGAGTTCTAATGGATAACTGTGTGCTGGTCGTTGCTGTCGCTGGAGGGTCTGTCTGGCAGCCAACATCTCGAAATGTTGGCCATGCCGTAGATGTACTGGCCTAACAGAGAATAAAAATATGTATTTATATGTTTTATACTTTGTGTCAAAGCATATCATTGACACATTTACGGTTCTTTAAATCTTGACATTTTTTATAGCTTTTATAATAGGTAAAATCAATTTAGTGCAAAAAAGAAAAATTGCAACAGCAGTACACTAATCATTTTAGTTTGTTTGATTTATTCTGTTATCAGACAGTTTGTCATAACGTACATGATATTTATCAGGTATGTCATGACAAACTGTGTCCGATAACAGAAAAAACTATATTTACTACAGCTGATGTAGATGCTATGAAATCCAAAGCAGTGAACAGTGAACACTGGTTGTGTGAGTGAGTGTGTGCCTGTGTTTTTTTTTTTCTTTAGGTGTTCCATCTATTACAGACAGCCGTTTAAATAAATAATTATTAGCCTCTTTGTGTTTAGCTCGTTGAGTGACTCTCGCCTTTTTACGTTTGTGCTTTTCACTCATTATTTTGATCCTTGTTGGAAGACCACGGGGCAGACCAGGACCCGGTGGAGAGATGATATCTCTCAGCTGGTCTGGTGGAAGCGCCGGGGGGAGGGAGGTCTGAGCCCCTCTGCTGAAGCTGCTAACCCCGCGAGCCGACTACGGACCAAGCGGGAGCTAATGGATGGATGGAACTGATCCTTGCGCGTATATTTTTGTGTCCCTTCAATCGTGTGCTGGCAAAACTTGCAGAATTTAAAATTGCCAGACACATAATAATCTCGGATAAACTGCTCTGCCCTGTACCTGAGAGTAAACCGCTAGTTCCTTTGCTTCTTCGCCGGTTTCTCGGGTGCCGCTTCGACGTGTTTTTTTTTTTCTATGATGAGGAAAGCGGGGGCAGAGAAGCTAGAATGTCCCCACCTTTTCGTGAACCCTCTTGGAACATTTTCTCGAAAGAAAAGTTCCTTTTAGTCCGGGAGAAAAAAAAAAGAGAAAACTTTTACGCAAATTGCCGTTCAGTTCTTTTATATTGTGCATTTAAAGTGAATTCCGTTTTTAATCTCCAATTCCGTGATTCCGTCCGCGATTCCGTGATCGCGGATTCCATAGGGCTCTAAATCTTCCAGCTACCTGGCGATCTCCCTCCAGCCAGCTGCCACCTTATTTTAGACTAACTATGAATCAGCTGTTCCTCACATAACGTTACTGCAGCGCTCTCCAACACGAGCGACAGGCAGAGAAAATATTAACAGGGCGTCCGACAAAAGTTCAGCTGAAAACGGCACGGCGCGGTCAGTTAGGACATTAAAAAAACAAAGCTATCAAATTGATTTTGTCGCTGATGCTCGCTCGCGTCTCATGCAGTTAGGACACGGTACAAACAGACACAGGACGGTCACCGCGTTAGCAAAGCATAACATGCTATCAAGCTATCTGACTGCACCTTAGTAGGAATAACCAGTAAATATTATCACAAAATGTAGACACTTACCGATGGTTGGTTTGCAGTTGCTGGGTCACGTAGAGTTGGTACTGAATCTTTGTTGAGAGTCAGTTTAGAAGCTAATCCAGCTTTGAACTGACCCTCGTTGCCGAAGCAGTCCGAAGTGAAGTGGGTAGCACAGACCAGCAGAGTTGAAGAAGTTGTGGTCGGCACGTTATTATCAAAAATAAATGCTAGCCACTGTTGTTTAACATCCTCCGATGCTGGGAGGGAAAACAAACATTTATGTTGGTTTGTACAACCGACAACGTTGCACCTAGAGTGTCTCACTCGCTTCGACATGATTAGGCGGCAATGGCAATGGCGGCCCGCGGCCGGGTCGGCTCAAGGCGAAGAGGGAGAGGGGGAGTGGTTATGGTAATAGCATGTAAATGAGGGCCTGTTGTTACGTCACTCCAGGCCAATTCTGAATTGGCTCATTTCAGACATGAATTCCTACTTTGCAGGCTAGAGAAACAATGCAGATTCTTTGACTTTTTTCATGCCACAGCTTTGGTAGGCTGAAGGATGACTAAGATATATATGTATAGGTATGAAAAAACATGTTTTTCACAATATGGGACCTTTAATTATGCGCAGATCTGTGACTTGATTTGACTTTACCTTACCGACTCCACAGAGCCGTCGTGGGTGTGACTGGAGACCAAAACAGTTATTTCTCTACCGGCCCCTAGTGGCCGAGCAATATAATGCGCATCTCGGTTTTCACTTGGGTAATGCTGACAGTTTATCAAGCTGGATCATCCAAAAATGAGCAAAACAAAAACAAAAGTAGAGAAGAAGACAGAGATCATCCTGTCAACAGTCGGATGAAATCCCTAAATGCTCCAGTTTGGACCAACTCAGACGTCCTCTGAGCCAGAGGACCTCCCTTCCCACCGGCTCAATCATACTCCTCAAACCATCTGCTAATTATACCGTTGAGGCTTTTATGTTTTTCATTTAAAGTCCCATCTAACAGCCAAACTCACGGTTATCAACAGACACGCCAACACGGGCTTCATTCCCCACCAACCAGGTGATCTTTCACTCGAAAGACGAAATGCAGCATCTCCAAGCTCTGCCGCTCCGGGGGGAAACGCCTCGCACAACGAATGAATAAATAAAGAAATAAAAGCGTGCAGGCGCGCCAACAGGATCGATAAAGACACGTGTTTATTAGATTGAGGCCCGGGAGTGGAGCATCTTCTGGTTTTCTCTCCGTCTCTGAACAAACTCCCTCTCCTGCCTCGGGCTACAGAGGCCATCGGTCCAGTCCGGGGACCATCGACCGGGGATGGGGGGGGGGGCTACTAGGGACCTCTTCACACCTGCAGATGGCCTGCGGTAATGTAATGACGCTGTTGTTAGAACCTCTAAATCCAGTTTGGAGAACTTGCAGGCGGTGAAATTTGTTCATCCGCAGTGTTGGCGGGTCGTTTGTTCAGCGTCCTCTTCCAACTGAAGTATTCCCCTCTTGAGTAGAAGATAGTTTACAGTGATACGCTTGCCTAATTAGTACCCTGCTACATTTGTTTGTTTATTTCCACTGGCCATTAGTCTCAATGCCAATATTGATGTGTGTGATTATTCTTTAACTAAATGCACCACTGGTCTCTTTAAACACAGCCAAAGGGCCATTTGTAAAAACAGGCTTTTGGCACATGCAGGTCTCGCATTTTATTTGTGTAATGAATATGTGGGGGTATTACCCATTTGTTATGTTTGGTGACGCTCCCAAAAGTAGCCGAGCTGGAAGGATAACAAAAGTATCTGGTGATTGAGACAAATGGAGCCCCGGCGCACAACGCACAGCAACAATACATCAGGCGCCGGCAGCCGGCGCGTTGGTCCGGAGAGGATTGATGGGGGAAACGGTGCTGGGATTGTTCTCTCCTCCGCTGCTACGCCTGCTCAGAGCGCCAGAGCACCAACACGTCTGAGCGTGTGTGGTCTCCAGACAGCCTGGACCCCCATCAGCCATCACATGAGCCATCACAGGAGTCAGGGATCCACTAGTGGCCCTGAGTGATTCCTGGACCACCCAGAGAGGGGTTCATCGTGTCCAACCAGAAAATCCACCGGACGGACGGATTATTAAAAGATCATCAAGACAGCATCAGTTGTCACGTGTGTTTTACTCACGCAACATCAACATTTCATTTGGATTCGAATTGTATCGTGAATCCTGAATCGTGATTCGAATTGTATCGTGAGTTGAGTGAATCGTGATTCGAATTGTATCATGAATCCTAAATCGTGATTCGAAATGTTTTGTGAATTGAGTGAATCATGATTCGAATTGTATTGTTAGTTGAGTGAACCGTCATTTGAATTGCATCGTGCATCGTGTATCGTGAATCCTGAATCCTGAATCGCGATTCGAGTTGTATCGTGTATCGTGAATTGTGATTTGAAGTGTATCGTGAGTTGAGTGAATCATGAGTCGAATTGTATCGTGAATCCTGAATCGAGATTTGAACTGTATCGTGAGTTGAGTGAATCATGAGTCGAATTGTATCGTGAATCCTGAATCGAGATTTGAACTGTATCGTGAGTTGAGTGAATCGTGAGTCGAATTGTATCGTGAATCCTGAATCGAGATTTGAACTGTATCGTGAGTTGAGTGAATCGTGATTCGAATTGTATCGTGAATCCTGAATCGTGATTTGAACTGTATCGTGAGTTGAGCGAATCATGAGTCGAATTGTATCGTGAATCCTGAATCCTGATTCGAAATGTTTTGTGAGTTGAGTGAATCCTGATTCAAATTGTATTGTGAGTTGAGCCAGTCGTGATTCGAATTGTATCGTGAATCTTGAATCTTGATTCGAACTGCATCGTTCATCGTGTATCGCGTATTGTGAATCCTGAATCGCAATTCGAATTGTATCGTGCATCATGAATCATGATTCAAATTGTATCGTGAATCGTGATTTGAACTGTATGATGAGTTGAGTGAATCGTGATTCGAACTGTATCGTTCATCGTGTATCGCGTATCGTGAATCCTGAATCGCAATTCGAATTGTATCGTGCATCGTGAATCGTGATTTGAATTGTATCGTGAATCCCGATTCGTGATTTGAATTGCATTGTGGGTTGAGTGAATCGTGGCATCCCTATTTAAGAGAAAAGCTTACGTGAATCAATGTTTTAAATTTATGTTTCAATGGAAAAGAAAGATGCACTTTAACCCTCCTCAACCCTGTCGTACTGTTTTACACCTTTGCTTTAACTTGCAGCTCAGGTTCAACTTTTCTTTTGCTAACCTTTATCAGGTTTTCGTTAATATGTACCTTCATGTGTATTTAGAGGGTTCTGCCTCTGAATAAAAGACCAGCAGGATCACCACACAGTTCAGAAACACACGCAGGGCAGTTAATGGAAAATTCATCAATTCTTCATCAATTATTTCAGTTGTTTGAAATATTCACTGTGACCATAAATAGTACATCTATGTTCCTCTTCACTGATTTTATAATCACAAATCTATGTCATCTTTTATTGAAAAATCTGAGTTGTATTATTTGAGCATATTTGCAGCAAACTTGCCAGTTATCTTGTAGTTTAAAAAAATAAAACGATCCTAAAATAATGGCTAATGAATCAAAATGAAGATGTGTTTTTACCCAGTTTTATCTGTTTCTGACTCTTGGCGTCTTTGTTAAACTGCTGAACGATTCCAGTCGCTCATAGACGCTATTAGGATGCCTTTTTATGTCGTGTCAGCCCGTGTAACTCACAGTGGCTCTTAAAGTGCCAGCGCATTATCAATAACTGTGATTCAAGCACAATCCCATACTCGGTGATTGATTAGGGGGCTGCGATGAAATCATCACATTAGCTCCCTTTCTAACACTTTAATGATGACAGCACTCAATAGATGCCCTTAATTAATTGGAGTGAATAAATATTTTTGTTGAATGACACAAAACGATTCATTCCGGTGCGGGCGGTAACGATTCCACGGGGACGATATTTACTTTGGGTTTTCCAGCCAGTTTAACAGAACATTATATATAAAAACAGCAGTTTAACTAATCACCCAGTTGATATTAGATACTTTTCCACTCGTATCATCTGTCCTAAAGATATTCTTATGAAATTACTTTTCCGACCACCGTGCTCAACCCTTGTAGGGTCCACGTGTCGCGCCACAAGTCAACGCGCTTGAGCGCTTGTTTGCATATCCTTGTTGGCACAAGGCACGTCCTCCGGCAGAGCTGCCCTTTTCGGTCGCTCCGCGCGCCACATCAGCCCAAAGTGTCTGACTGCATGTTTAATAGCGATGTGATGATGGCAGAAGACCCCGCAGCACCCCCCCCCTAATTATTCAGGTTTCCACCGCTGAGTCAGTGAGCCCGTAGGGGCGGTGGCGCCACGTCTCCATCCACCACTGACTTCCTTCACTCACCTGGTCAGTCTGTGCTCACTAGGGTTGGGCATGGTTTGGATTTTAACGATTCCGATTCTCTGTTTTGATTCCTGTTCAAAACCATTTTCGATTCCGATTCTTTGATGTGTAGGTCAAGAGATCGCGACTTATCTAACAGTAGAATTTTTTTCATTTAAAAAACTGCGACACATTTACACAGGCGACAGGCTATTTTCATTCTTACACATGCTAGCATGCACATATGCATACACAGAATTCACTTACAACCTAAATGTTAAACAACTTACAGTTTTGGATTTTGCCCAACAAAAAACAAAATCAACAGTTTTTGTTTAGGAAGATGACCATATCTGCTCTTTCAGAATTCAAACGTGAACGTTCGGCACAGATAGTGTTGCCTGCTGTGGAAAACACGCGTTCGCTAGGTGTGGAAGAGGCCTGTACACATATATATGAGAAGGGTTATGAGCGGGGGGGCAACGCAGTGAATTAAATACGGTACACTCGTTTATTTTTGTGATCCCATGCAGGTGAAGGTGTTTTGCCATATTAGTCGTGCTCCCTCCTTTGGCGGTAACACGCTTCCCGCAGGTGTTGCACTGCGCCAGGTAGCCATCATTTCCCGGACTGAAATGCAGCTAAACTCGAGAGCAGCGTCTCTTGGGATCCATGTTGTGGCGAGTGAAGTCCCGTTGGTGACGGACGTGACGTCGCCACTAGCGCGGAGTTGAGTTCGCCGGGTGGAGTAACATCAACAAACTAGTGTAGTAAATCATAAAAATAAAATAAATAGCGCGGACATTTAGGAACTGAAAAAAAGGAATTGAAATTCCAAAATCTTCTGAACGATTCCAGAACTGGATGTTAGGAACCGATTCCTACTTGGAATCGTTTTTCGGTGCTCAACCCTTGTGCTCACTGCAAAAAAAAAAAAAAAAATTCTGGCAGGAGAACCTCACCGAATGTCCTTTTGTACTTCATCTTCAGTCATTTTAAACCCGTCAGTCTTCAAAATGACATTAAACGCGTGTCATACGTCCACGTGTCATAAATTGGCATTGTCACAAAGTGGGACGTGGAGCCACATCTAATTGACTGTGACACCCTGCTGTCGTACGTGGAGCGCTGCCACGGCCCCGGCACGCGACGCTGTCGCGCACGTGTGTGTGTGTGCATATGTGGGGGAGCGTGTAAGGAAGTGGGCTGGGACGCTCTGCAGAAACGATCCCACTCTCTTTGCTGCTAGAAAGCAGCTCATCTCAGTGCCGCAGAGCTGAAAATAGACATATTGAGCCGTGCTGAATAAAAGATGACAGGCGAGTGCAGCCGTAGCCCTACTAAGGCCGTGCCCGGTGCACGTGCTGTACACCCGGTCCGTGTCTGGACGCTCAGCGTGATGAAGTGCGTGCTGGACGCGGCGTTGGGTGCACGCCTGCGGGTCAGGGATCCCATTTTGCTCGCCGATACAGGAAGAAATAGATGTCCTGCAAAAAAAAAAACTCCATCTGTCCAAGTTAGCGCGCTTGAGCGATTGCTTTTCATCTCCGGCTGACCAATCAAGCAGAGAGCAGAGAGAAGACGTTCACTTTTTTTTTTTTTTATGTGTGTCTGCATTTACATTCAGGTTAGGGCCATCATCTAGCCAAACCATCTAGTATGTGTATGTAATTTAATCTTATAGCAGACTTTCGGTAAGACTTTCAGCAGACTTTCTTATAGGAGACTTTTCGGTAATCCTGCCCCTTGACTCCATGAGTGAGATTGAGACCGGTCATGCTAAATCTAGCAACCAAGCGTCTCTTAAGCCACTGTCGCTGTGTGCTCTTTAGCTACGTTTTTGCCCACATTTTCCAGCATGCGCTGCATATTTATGTCAGCACTGGTGACCTTTGGACAAACATCTATATGGACAGAATCGTGCCATCCCTGCATCTCTAAAAGCGCTCTCTGCTTCCCTGACAGACTGCCCAATCACGTTATCCTGCCAGACGACCCCACCAATAAGTCAATTCTTCATACTATTAAAAAAAAAAACAAAACAAATACCCACTGATTCAAACCCATCAGATGATGTCGATGATGTCATCTCACGAGCACGTCAGCCTCCTGATAAGCTCATAATAAACACGCTCGTATATTTGTTTAGCAGGTATGTTGTTTCCCAGTGACACGGCATCTTTGACGGTCTGTCCGTTAGCATCCCAACGACGGCTGGATTCAAAACGCAACCGATGCTCATGAGATCTCGGTTGAGATTTCTGACCTGGTGAAATGTTCGGCGCCAAATTTCATGGCAGCGCCTCTTGAAGATTTCAGTGTTCTGCAATTAGAGATGAAACCTCAAGGTCCCGCAAAACCAAAGTCAGGGGAAGGAGAAAAAATAAAAGGAATGATCATGTTCTGGAAACCTGCTTCATGGACTCCAGGTTTGTTTCTATCGTCTTATTCTGAGTGAAACCTGGTCAAATGGAGGCTGGTCTTCAGCGGTTCTTTCTGTTATTTTTGTCCTTTCGTGTCGGGAGTGTGGGAGATGGTTGGGGGTTCACGAGCAGCGGATTCGCTATAAGCTCAGTTGTGCATCATCTCCACCGTGTGAGCCTTGAACTTGTTTCTATCAAACTGTCAACACGAGTATCATGAAGGTGGAGATGCTGATGGGGCCGGGTGGCTGATCCCAGTCAAAGACACAGGACAGAGTTTAAATCCAGTCACGATCTCTTGAGTTTTTACTTTCCCAGACTTTACGACATCGCTGTAGCACATATGTAACCTGTTAAAGACACATTTGTCTACAGATACTGGGAAGAAACTGCATCTAAAATAGTAAAATAAGAAGGAAAAACATGTGAAGGTTGTTTTGGGACTTGTGTTAACAACCTCTTCTGCTTTCTGTTGATTACTGAGCTCGTTGGATGTTCCTGAACATTATTCAGACACATTCAAACCATGCAGTGGTCCTTCAACAATAAACTGTTTCTCTGGTAGCACCCGGCTGTCCATCTTGACCTTCATCTTCTATCGGCAGCGATGGGAACCAAGGATTTTTTAAGTCTAGGTTGTTTAAAGGAATATTCAATCCAACCCTGGATCTAGTACGAAATGGTAATGAGCCAAACCACTTGAGCCCAAAAGGTCTCCAGTTAGAAGAGTCAGAAGATGCGTTTTCAGCGTAAAAGCTTCTCACGTCAGCGTCAAGGCCAGGCAGCGACGTTACAGTGAGCCGCTGCTTTACGCCTCGAAGACTCCACTTGACTGGTCGTCTGTATAAAAGCTTACACACAAAAAGTGCATAAAAAAGAGAACTGTTTGCATCCTTTGGTCACTTTGCCAGCATCTCAACTCTGAACCAGTCGACCACTAAATGTCAGACGTGCAGCTAGACAACGTTTCAGTAAAGATGATCCGACTTATTATTGTGATGATGCCAAGAATTTATTCCATGGCAATGTCATGTTTCTTGGTTATGACTTTAATAAGAAGTGAGGACTGATTTGTTTTTGATAAGATGTGTATTAGTGGAGGTTTGTGGGTACAGTCATCCTGTCTGGAAAGTAGTGGTGAGTATTGGCAAGGACCTCGCAATACGATATGTATCTTGATACTTAGGTCACGATACGATATTATCGAGATATATTGCGATATTCTACCCAGTTAATATCAAAATTAAAAGTAGAGATGAAAAATCAAGTTGCTGTATATGTTCATCAGATGATATTGATCATTCAGAGGACAAATTGAGTCAAAACTATTTGCTTCAAAACAACCTATTTATTGGTAATTGTTAGTGTTTTGCACATTTAAATTTGAAACAATTTAAATGTTGAAAATTAAACAATTTTCCAAAAAAATCGATATTAGAAGTTGAAAAATCGATATTATATTGGGTGGCCGAAAATTGCTATATATTGCCAAATCGATTTTTTTTCAAACCCCGACTGGAGAGTCTTGGCAGTTTCTCAGTGGGTTTCATATTATTCATATCGATATCTGATTAATATCGTATCGTGATATCGTATAAACCAGAATTGAGTGATGTATTGAGATATAAACTTTAGCGACATCCAGCCATGATGTTGGACATGATGGCGAACAGTGGTGAATCAAGAGGTTTTTTAAGTAAAAATTTAATCACAGGATCTATGATTAAAGATAGATTAATCAGGTTCAATCTGTAACTGTGAATGAAGGCCAAAACCTACTGGGGTCGAACCGACAAGTTGATGTTTTAGACAAGAAACGGGCGCGTCAACAATAACCTTGACTCCAAGACGGTTGGAATCAATACGACATGTGGACGTAAACACCATCACAATATAAACTCCGGTTGGTCTGTTCACACGACCCTCAGTCATGACGGACGGGAAGGTTTGAAGGCAACAAGAAGAAAATAATCGACACTAAAATAAGAAGCTGAACATGAAGCCTTTACTGGATCGTTGCCGTCCACGTTGACGTCGTCACTGCTGGATCATCAGGACCAGAGGTCCTCCAGTCTGTCCTCCGGACGCTCTGCTTGTAGGAAACATTATTTTCTCTCTGACGGAGAAGATTTTGTGCGGAGGTTTGTGAAATCATAACATCTGAGATTTAAAGCAATGCCTGCTTCGTGACTGTGTTTCTTTCCTGTGGTGAGGGAAAAGGGCCGTGCTCAGAAAATAAAAACTGTGTGGTGAATCTATTATTCCAGGAGTCTTCAAATGTTTCGCTTCAGGCCAATGTGACTCTGCAAAAGCTTGTTTTGAGAGAGACGAGCTGTTCTGAGCTATTTTTGGCTCCTGCCGTCTCCCCCCCTCCCTCTTCCCTGCCGCCCTCCTCCTCCTCGCCTCTTCACCTCTGTCCATCCCTTTAATAAAGTCAGGAGGGCTCCTCTCGCCGCTGAAACACCCCCGTGCACACGGGTATTACCGCGGCCGCTCGCTTCCCTTTAAAATCCTGTCTGCGGGTGAGTGCAACTGTCTCCAAGTGTCTCGGAAGATGGAGTGATTTATCTCGACAGACAGGTTTTGTAATACAGTACTTTAAATTACATACCCCCCCCCCCCCTTCTCTGCCACCTGCCCACAGCACTTATTCACAGACTGGCATGTCTGTCCGTGACTATTCCCACATCCACCACAACTGCTGACCAGACATCCTCTGACCTCAAGAGAATAAAAACTTATACAAGTAATACGGTGATTCGTAATCGAGAGGTAGAGCCGTTTGTGAACGTCCACATGTGACCAGGTGGATGCACATTTATGCCATTTGGACGTGCTCTTTTACCCGCCGACATGCGGGTTGCGCTTTCCGCAAACCGCTGCGATCGCGGGTAGAGGGTAGCGGGTGGTCTAGTTACCCGCTACCCGCTATCCTAAACCCGCAATCACAAGATATCGAGTTTGCGGAAAGCCCAAAAGACACGCCCATCGCCACATCTACAATGTGAGTAAGGGAGTCAGCATAGCGGGTAGTGGCTTTAGTGGCTTTAGGGAAGCGGAAGATTGCATTAGCGGTTAGCAGAGGTTCCTAAACCTGCAATTTGCGGGTAGCAGCTAGCGGCTAGCGGGAGGTGTACGATTGGGGCCTGAGTCTCAAATCAACTGTTGTTTGCGCATCCACGACATGACACACATGTCATCATGTGTAGCGCTTTCTGGACACCATCATGGTGCTCCCAAAGCGCCTCTCATTCACCCATTTATACCCCAGCGGTGGCTGCTGCTAGGAAAGTTAGGGTTCAGTGTCTTGCTCAAGGACACTGTGACATGTGGAGCCAGGATTGAACCACCAACCCTGATTACCAGCTGAGCTACAGTCACCCATCATGGCTGGGTGTTTTTCACTTTGCAGTAAACTAAAAGGACAGCGAAGTTCCTCTTTGTTTCGAATTGATTCTGTTTTGGTTTTTTTTATGTTGAGTATAATTCCTGCGTGGTTCCTTTCGCCAGACGTTTCGTACTTGACTCACTGGAAGCGAACGCGTGTTAAATCAGGGTTGGGGACGGCTCCTTTGGATTTCTTCGAGCTAAATATTTGCGTCCCTGGTTTGTTTGACGACCTTAAAAAACAGCATTAGCAGAGAACGCGAGCATTTTTTCTGAGGTCGGATCAAGCCGACTACGCTCAGAACCATGGGGCACGATGGAGGGAAAGAGTAGTCGTGGGAAGGCGGCGCGCCGGAGTGAGTGGGGGTGAGGGGTTACGAGGGGGCTGATGGCCTGGAAGAGAAAACAAGAGGCAAGGGAGCAGCAGTGAGCAGTTACTGGTAGCGAGGAGCTGTGTGAGGGAGCGGGAGCGCTGGTCTGGGAGTTGATTAGAGGAAAATGTAGGGAGGCTGGGCGCGCCCGTGCTGGTGGACTGGTCAGGACCCCCCCGCCACCAACGCCGCCCACTCTGGCTCCTACCACGCCGCTACCTTCCCTCTCATTTACCCTGCTTTTATTTACTCAGCCAACTTCGCGTTCGGCAGCGCGGAACGGTGCACTTTCCCGCCACAGGTCGTGACCTTCCAACGTCCGACTTCTGGAGTCAACAACTCAGAAACAAATTGTTGTTAAAACGCAAACAATGTCTCTTTTTCCGGGTGCACACAAAAGGAGAAACTCCTGTGAAAATGAGCCACTTTTCCAAGGAGACGTTTTAGCGCATGCTAAAACCTGCAGGGACCAAAACCGAATGAGGACCGGACTGTCATTCATTATTCAGTTCATCGTGAATTTAGTTTATCTTCAGGTGGGGTTCATTTGCACACAATGGTTCACTGACTGTTCACTGAAATCTTCCAACATCAAAGCACAAATGACAGTCATTTCAAACGTGCATGTGGCTCATAAAAGCATGAGGGATCAAGGTTCCACATTCCTACGTGGAACAGTAATTCCTCTGCACTGCTGCAAGTGTATCTGTGTCATTTACATGATTAGCAAATGGCTGTGAATTCTTCAGCGAGACGGATAGATCACAGACATTTGATTACCAGGTCTGTTAGAAATCAATATGTTCCTCGTTAAATGAGTCGTGCAACATCTGTCCTCGTTCAATCCGTCCATCCATCCCTCCTTAAAGCTCATTTGCAGCCTCAGAGTCGATCTGTCTCCTCCCGTTTTGTTGTCCTTGGTCTCTTTCTCTGACTCACTTTCCTCTCATTGCTTTCCTCTCCTCTCTCTTCTCTCAGCAATCTGTCTCCACATGCACTGCTGCATCGGCTCCAGCTCTCTGAGCAGCAGGATGAACAGAAAAAAAAATGGGGGAGGGGTGGAGTGAAAGCAAGTGGTTGAAAGAGGGGGGCAAAAATCAACCTGGGTTAAAATAAAAGGACAGAATGATCGACTTGCTCATAAAAGGAGTGAGATAAAGTGGGCAAACAGAGAGGCTGGATGAGAGCGATAGGTTGCATCACTGCTCCGATCAGATATCACAGAGAGACACAGAGGAAGAGGAGAAAAGGCAGCGGAGGATTGATGGGAAGAAGATGCACAAAGCCATAAAGAGTCAGAGGTCTATTAGAAGTGGACTGTTGTAATGTACGCTGGGGGAGCGGGGGTTTAATTTCAACATCCGAGTGTGTAAGTACGGCTGTACGGAGGGCCAAAAGTTGCAAAATCTCATAAAAAAAAGAATATTAAAAAAAATGATTAAAACATGCAAGGAATGCATAAAACATGCCACTTTAAATTCTGATCTGGTCCGGCATATTAAAACAGACTGCTTTACAGCACTGTGCTGAGGTACAGTAAAATCCTGCAAATGCAAAAAAAAAAAAAAAAAAATCACTTTTTACCTTCTTCCCGACGTTAATGAGGCCTCCACTGTGCAGCCAGAAAGTTTAAGCTTTCTGTCACCAGTGAGTGAGCAGCAGAGGCGGACCACAGAGACCGCTGTTGTTTGGGGGTAATTATGTTGCTTTTGTGAATTAGGCTTTGACAGCTAGGCTGTTGAGATCACAGCAACTCGGTCTAGCTAGTCGCTAAAACCACCTTCTGTTGGCAAAACACGTCCACACGGTGACCTCACCCAACGCCACGGCATCTCACTGTAGCTTGGTAGCGCCGGCTGCTCGACCGCCTGACTGATGTGCCACCTACCCATCAGCCTCTGCAACTGGCAAATCAGACCTAAAATCATGTAGTGTGAAAGCACCCATGATCCTCTGGGGTTTGGAGTGTAAATCGCCTGTTTTTGACCACTTTTGATTTCACCAAAATAGTTTATCTTGTAATGTTTGGCATCATTTTTGTTTCAGCACAACCTCACAAGTGCAACTTTACAGTTTTTGTTTATTTTTTTTCTCATTTTAACATACTGTATTAACACTGGGGGCCCGAACTTCTGCCAGATCTGCTAAAGCTGCTATTAAGGGAAAGCGGGAGGGGCGTTCCACCGCAAAGAACGCAATCTTCCACCTTGCTAAACCCGCTATCCCACCTGCCCTACCCGCTACATTATGCATAGGAGTGGTTAGGGCGTTCCACCTGTTAAACCAATCAGTGCGTTAGTAGCCGTTGCCTTTCAGAGCAGGTTTGGAAGCGCTCTTGTACGCGCCGAGATGCGGGTTGCGGGAAGCAACCCGCAACCTGCGATCGCAAGATACCAAGTTTGTGGAAAGAGCAAAAGACACACCCATTGCCACACCTACAATGTGAGTAAGGGAGTTGGCATTATGGGTAGCGGCTTTAGCGAACAGAAGATTGCATTAGTGGTTAGCGGAGGTTGCTAAACCTGCAATTTGCGGGTAGCATTTAGCGGGTAGCGGCTATCACACAAAGTCACACAAAAACAAAAAAAATCTGAAAAGGAAAACATGTTTTTACAAATCATTTTAACAGCTTATAATGCAAACGTAAGCTGCAAGTTTTCTAAGAATTATGCACAAATTTAGCGAACAAGGAAGTTGCATCTAAGTATTTATATTAAACTGCAGGCATCGTTCACAAAACAAGATGCCACACAGGCATGATTTATGTCTGGCTCAAAAAGAAACAGTTCCTGTCCATCACAAGACAGAAGGCCAGCTCACAAGCCGGACACCTCCAGTGTGTGTTGCTACAGGTGTTGTCCACCTGTGGGCAGCGTTTACGCTTCCTCCTCTTCCTCAGGAACCAAGTGACCCACACTGTCTCATAGTTTTTTGTTTTTTTTTTAATTGGTTGTTTCCACCAACAGGGAAAGAGGGTGTCATGTTTTTTTTGTTTGTCTGTTTTTTTCTTGCTAACTCGTTCTTTCAGCCTGCGGGTCGACTTCTGTCAGAACAGCTGGGTTTTCACCGTTTCTTCCTGCACCAAACATATTGATCACAACTCCAGTTATACTTGGAATATAAACTCAATATAAAAACTGGTATGTAGTTTGAAGTCGGCACTTTTGACACAAGTTGAAAGCAAGACTCGATGGATTTCACAACTTTTTTTGAAAAAAAAAGAGATGAATTATTCACTTCTGGCTTTCCATACTTGCTTGCTTTTGCACATGATCTTGTGTTTGCATTACAGTTGTGCGCATCTGTTCTTACTGTGTGCACTTCCCTCTGTTTGTATTTGCACGGCTGCGAGGCAGCATGTCTGTTTATCTCTGTGGCGTGTGCATGTGCGTGCGCTTGTGTGCAGTGATGAGTCGTTAGTCTTACTGGGAGGAAGGGTTTTACTGTGAGCACGCAGTCCTACAAGCACAGAGGGTTGAGAGTAGGGATGTCCCGATCCCGATCCCGATCGGCGATCGGCGATCGGCGATCGGCCTTCGATCTTAAAAATTTAAGGTGGATCGGATCGGCCGATCAACATTATTATAACACGCCGATCTTTTTTTCATTATTTTTTTTCCTCAAAAAGTGATCCTGATTAACACAAATTAATAAAGTAATCATATTACACAAACAAATATATTTTTTAAACTATATACATTTAATAATTTGCACTGAAATGAGGTTTCCCAGCAGCGCTGTCTTGTATCCACCTTAAAAGTTTCAAGACCGGCGGCGTCAGGCTAAACTTTAGCAAAAATGTCAGCAGTGTGGCAGCGCTATAAAATTACAAAGACCGACGCTTCAACTGCGACTTGAAATGTGTGGAAGGCTGATATATCATGAGGGGTAATATGAAGAGAGTTTACAACACCACCAATTTAATCAGACACTTAAAAAAGCACGCAGCACCGATCACGAAGCCTTCTGTCAGGTGTCGTGGTGCCGACGGCCGGCACCAGCTTGTCGGCACCAGCTTCGGCAGCAAACGCTCTGTGAAACTTTTAAAAGAAAGAAACTCCCGAAAGACTCGGAGAAATACAGAAAAATCACCGAGCTAATCGCGGAATGTATTACTGAGGACGACCAGCACATTTACAAGGCATTTAACCGGCTCATTAATTACCTCGAGCCTCGTTCCCATCATTACATGAACGACAAAGGACTCAAAGGTGCGCGAACATGTGCAGCGGGTCTAGAAAGAAGTGAAGTTAATATTTTATGTTATTTTTATTCTGATGTGATTTCATTGATTGCAAAGACTTCTGCTAGTGTTTTCATTGCCTTAAACTGCTAGCCAAGTTCACCTGCTGCTATATAAATGGAAGTGCTATGTTTGGTACTTTTTTAGTACTGAGACTGTTGAACAGTCACTGTTAAGAAAGAAGAGTGTTTATATAAGTTATTGTTTATTTTATGAGTTGATAAAAGCTATTAATCTCAGCTTGGATGCAGGCCTATGTATTAATGTACACAGGAAATAAAATGCACAGGAAATTAAACTCTGTTTGCCCACTCAAAAAAAGTGAAATCGAATCGGAAAAATCGGAAATCGGCCGATCATCAAAATTAAAAGATCGGAATCGGATCGGGACCCAAAAAACGTGATCGGGACATCCCTAGTTGAGAGTGGCGGGTTAAGAGGAGGAGGGATGAAGGAGTTGCAGATCAACGCGGCACCACTCAGCGTCTTCCAGTTTCATCCGACACCGTAGACGGGCAACGAACTGACTACAACTAGTTGTGTTTGTTCTGCTTATTAGTTTTTTCAGAGAAAAATAAGGTGCAGGTGGGTAACGACATGTGACCGCAGTTTGTGAATCACAATCTCATCTTTGAGAACTCTAAAAGAAAATGTTTTAACATTTACGCTCACAGGTGTTTGACTTTGAGTCTCCTTTATAAAAATGCCCAACTGATCTTGGGACTCAGGTGTTGCTGACTACCGGGCTTTACAACACAGTTTCAACTTGTGTGTTCCAGCCTCACAATGTCGTCTCACTAAATGTGGCAAATCTGCACCAACTGAGCATCAGGGGCACCACAAGGCTCTGTGTTTGGGCCAGACATCTCTTCACACATCTCTGTGAGCCCAAAAGCTTCATGAAGTGGGACGACTCGGCTGCCCTCCAACCCAAAGGTCGCCGGATTGAGCCAATCCTGGTCCTGGAGAGCCCCTATCCAACATGTTTTAGAGCAGGGGTGTCAGACTCATTTTCACTGAGGGGCCACATCAGCATCGTGGTTGCCGTTGAAGGGCCAGATTGACAGCATGAATGTAACAAAATGCAATGTAAATCAAAATAAAATAAACTGCGCCCTATTATATTGTTAAATAATTGTTTCTGCCTTTATTATATATTAAAGTTTCAAATATTTAACTCATTATCATATCAAACTCAGGGTTTGTGGTTGTTAACCTACTCTCACACCGGTGATGTTTACAGAGTCCGTTACCGTGGCAACGGACTCTGTAAACATCACTCAGAGTATCCACTACCTTGGTTTCAGAAGCGGAAGCGGTTCTTTGTTTTTCTTGCAGGCTAAATTTAGCATTGTTAGCTCAGTGTTTGCTGTCAAAATGCAGACGTAGATTATACTCTTTCACAAAAGACATACTGTTTTTCACCTTGAGGTACAAACTTGTATTCGTTTTCCCATCATTCATGAAGCTGCCTTCCTTGTGCATCAATTTTTCTTTTCTTAGACATATTGGGGTTAGTTTGTAGAGGTTTTCCTCAAATCCATCAGTTCTGAAAATCGTCTTGATGTCTTTCTCATGGTGAGATACTGTTATCGTTGTGGGTGACGACGAAATGCATTGTGGGAGATGTAGTTTATTGTCAATATGCGCGTTAAAGCCATGTAAGCTTATTTTGAGTCTTAAAATATTGGTTTAAAATTTAAGCCAATAAAGCACAAGCTCTCGAGGGCCACATAAAATGATGTGGCGGGCCACATTTGGCCCACGGGCCTTGTGTTTGACACGTGTTTTAGAGTTTTCCCTGCTTCAACACACCTGATTCTAACTAATGGTCGTTATCAGGTTGTCATCAAAGTCTGCACAAGTCTGTTGATGATTCAGCCACTTGTATCACGGTGTGCTAAAGCAGGGAAACATCTTAAACCTGCTGGTTAGGGTCTCTCCAGGACCAGGACTGAACACTCCTGGTCTGAGGTGGACCTGGGCAGGACCCTGAACCCCACATTACCCCATTATGGCTTATGGCGCCCATGTATCTGGACTTTTGAGGGGTTAAGGGTGACTCATCAACTCCAAACAAGCAATTACGTACTGCACTCTTTCAAGGCAAGAAAAATCAGTGTAGCAGAGACTCTGACCTTGATGACCTCACCGTTACAGAAGACATTACGAACTATTCTCACCAGCAGAATAGTATCTCCATGACGAGCACGCACAGATCTAACACCAAATCATCGGAGGGCCCACGTTGAAGCACGGTACGTTGTGGTGACGTAGAGTAGAACATGGCGAGCACGGACAACCCAAATGCAATCAGCAGGAATACGTTTATGAGCAGAAAACCAATTAACCAGCCATCCAAACTGTCATCTTCCTTTTTATTCCAGAGATGGCTGCAGACGACCGGGAGCTCGTTAAACGTGTGCGGCTGAGGGCTCCTTAACCCGTGAAGCCAAACCTCCACTCACGAGCCACTCCAAGCTCCTCTTCACGGGTTTTCAAAACCTGCCCACTGTGGCCGAGCGGCGGCTGCGTCCGTCATTATCATCTTTACACGAGAAGGAGAACGTCTCATCCCGCCTGATCAATCAGGGCCATCTCCACTCCGAGCCTCTCCAACGGTTTCCTCGACCACTTATGGGCCGACTGTCACTAAGAGCAGAGACTGTGTGTGTTTGAGAGGCCCGGTGTTCGTGCTGGTGTGTAATATGTTGGAACGGTTACCGGTATTACGGTAAAGCGCGGTAAAATTTTACGTGATAACAATTACGGTTTATGTTTGATTTCATCTCATTATCACGGTCGATTACCAGGATATGTAATATCAGCCTCATTCAAGTCTGCGAGCGACTCACGACTGTGTCTCGCGTGAATATGTAGCTTGTAACATCCGCATCGTAACAGAAGCATGGCGGAAAGTGGTGATAGCACGCAGGACATTGAAAAATGACATCGAAAAATGACCGGAACGATGTTCTTCAGTTGCATCTTCAGATGCAGTTAAAATATTAATTTATTCCATTAACTGATCCGACAACCATAACGCCGGCAGTTAGCGCCACAGCGGTCAAAAAACTTTTGCCCTTCCGGGTCAAACACCTAACCAATAACAGGCAGCTACCTTTATACCTGACCCTCAGGTAACAACACAGCGACACCCACAGACACACAGAGTGAACTACAATTCAGAACAACATATTTGGCTCCTAAACAACTGTTTCTTTATTTGCACATTAATACTTATTTAAGGTTCAGCTTAAAGTCCAAAGTTTATTTCATTTGAACTTGGACTATAATTTTTGTTCCTGATAATTGTTTGCATATTAAAATACACTATGGTTGTTAAAGTGTTAAAGACAAATAAATTTTGTTCCTTTCACTTATTTTGTTCATTTAAAATAAAACCTCTTTCTGTGCCAGTTGTTTGCCCTTTTAATGTCAAAGTTTCATTTTGATAAGATTTTGGCTGCTGATGTTTTATTATGACAAGAAAATCACAAGATTTTGTGAAATTATTAAAATGTATGTGTTTTTAGACATTTGTACAGCTATGAAGAATATCGCGATAATATCGTAAATCGTGATAATTTGGTCACTATAATCGAGATATCAAATTTTTCATATCGTTACATCCCTAGTGTGTACGTAACATTAAGAATATCGTGATAATATCGTAAACCGTGATAATTTGGACACTATAATCGAGATATCAAATGTTCCATATCGTTACATCCCTAGTGTGTACGTTACATTAAGAATATCCCAATAATATCGTAAACTGTGATAATTCGGACACTATAATCGAGATATCAAATGTTCCATATCGTTACATCCCTAGTGTGTACATTACAATAAGAATATCCCAATAATATCGTAAACCGTGATAATTTGGTCACTATAATCGAGATATCAAATTTTCCATATCGTTACATCCCTAGGGTTTACGTGGCTACGTGAGTACGTCTCTTCTGCTGCTCGCAGGCCAGCGTTCGTGAGACGACCCTTCAGAAAGTGTTTCTGTCGCAGACGTTCACTTCTGTTAATGAAGAGACCTGCAGAAGCTCCATGTAGGGCCCCAGTCATCACCCCGTCATCCGGAAGCATCCGGTTCATCTGAGCCTAAACGCTCCAGTCAGACGCCGATGCTGCCCGAGTTTGAGACTTGTGCATGTTGGCCAGGCTCCCTGATAAATATCTAATCTAATACCTAAAGTGAGCGTTGGAGAACCCTGCGTTTGCTCTTCCAGATGTCAGCATGACAGCAGCCCGTCCAGAGCTCATAAACAACTTCGGCTCAGCTTTTCAGAGCGATTCAGCGCTACGCCACCAGCTCTCCAGGCTACAGAGACGGCAACGATTTCAGTCCAGTTCCAGTGCAACACCCGGTCAAAGTCCATTTACATTAGATCCACTTATAATCCAATCCACTTCACTTCAGTCCATTCATCTTAACTGTACTTATTTTACACCAATTCACAAAAAAGCAGCCGGGCCAAGGAAAGACGAGGATGCCGTTGGGTTTTTCATTCTGATCCTTCGGTCCGTTTAAACCTGATATTTTACGTCACTGAGACGCAGACGCATTTAGTTCGTTCACCCATGAAGTTTTCAGAAGAACATCTGCAGCATGCAAGGTTTGTTTCTTGGTGGCCACGCCCACTTATCTGTACGTATGTACGTATACGGGCAGAACAGACAATCCTCTGGGACACGGACCAACGCTGTATCATTTCTGGTACCGAGACACGCCGTCATATTTCAGGACTGATCACTAAATTCTGTACAGATGACAATATGCAATATAACGTGGGTTTGCATCTGATTGGTTCCAACACCTGAATGTTTTTTTGTTTTGATTTTCCGTCACAGAAGGCGTTAGCGTGTTTGTGAAGGGAGGTTGTTGTTTTCCAATGATCACCGGAGCGTGGGAGACATCAGGAAGATGAATCTGATTTGAGATCGATATTTCGAGAGTGCCAGTTTCCTCGTGATTTAACCTGTGATTGGTCTGCTGGCTCCAACTCACATCTGTCACCGTTCATTTAACTCGCAAAACGCTGCAAAAAAATGAAAAACATGTAACGTATGAAGGCATGAATGGCTCCGAGTGCTTCTACTACTTCGTCATCGACGACTTTCCTTTAATGTTGATCATTTCTTTTTGTTCCCAGCAGCTCAACAATCGTCCCATCTGCTGCCCAATTACAAATATCTATATGAGCCACAATAAAAAGTGTATTTATGATCATAAAAGTATAATAAAGACATATAATAAAGATCTGACTATTTCTATCAGCTGAGGAACTTAAAAATGACGATGAGGTTGCGTTGTCATTTTTTATTCAACAGTCACGTGCACCTGTGCACCTGACAGCATCGGGAACGTGCTCCAGGTTCAACATACTCCCCCTCAACACAAGGGGGTGCCGCATCCTACGATCCGATCTCCACGCACACTTTTCCTGATGTCTCCGTGTGCTTGCTGACATCGTTACCCAACTCCCTTTGCACCTCCGTCTGCTGCGGCGCAGCCTCGCCGTTGTTGGCGCCCATTAAACGTGTCGAAGCCCTTAATGCATAACAATAATTCCACAGCGATCCCAGAGGCAATTTAACTCCCCCAAAACTCATCATTTTTCTTCTCATCTCTTAAACGTCGGGATGTGAAATTCCCTCTGGGAAATTAGCAGACGGAGAAATGCATCCAGAAGATTGGACAAAATTGTTCATTTCAATACAGGGTCCCTTAAAAATGAGCGCGGGCCTCCTGATATTTGGTACGCAGCACTGTGCGACGCCGTCACGTCCCTCTGGCGTTACACAAATTGGTCATTTTGAGTGCGTGCAGATCCCAGGGGACCACCGTCTACGTGCTCCCTAAAATACCCAAACTGACCAGGCGACTGCAGGTATCAGGGCTAATGGCGTGAAGCTCACCTGCTCATGGCTCTCCACCGTCATTGGTTACCATTGGTTACCTATCGAGTGGCCTGGCCCTTAATAAATAACAACTGGGCTGCTCAAGGACCTCGCAATACAATATGTATCATTATACTTGGGTCACAATACGATATTATCACGATATTGCGATATTACAATATATTGTGATATTCTACCCAGTTAATATCAAAATCAAAAGTAGAGATGAAAAATCAAGTTGCTGTATATGTTCATCAGATGATAATGATCATTTAGAGGACAAATTGAGTCAAAACTATGTGCTTCAAAACAACCTATTTATTGTTTATTATTAGTGTTTTTGCACATTTAAGTGAATGAATGAATTTTTCTAAAAAATCAATATTAGGAAATAAATAATTGATATTATATCGGGCTGCCGAAAATCGCGATATATCACCCAATTGATTTTTTTTCACACCCCTATTCCTCTGACCCCGCCCCTTCAGTTTACGTGTCCTACCACTTCATGCCTGAGTTGCTGTCGTTCCAAACACTTCCATTTCCTATTTCTTATTTATTGTTTATTATTAGTGTTTTTGAAAAAATCGAAAAAATCGATATTAGGAGCTGAAAAATCTATATTATATTGGGCAGCTGAAAATCGTGATGTATTGCCAAATCGATTTTTTTTTTCACACCCCTACTAATGAAGCCCTTTCTCCAGTAAATCAAGACAGAAGAATAAGAGGCGTCTGTCTTGGCAGTCATTGGACTGACAGATGACACTGGATTCATATTAAAGGCCTTGATAATAAAAAAAAAAAGAAAACACTGTCCAGTTGTCCCTTTAACACAACAGAATCGACAGAAAAGACGTTCATAAATGAGAAATCAGCAGCCTTCAGGTCAAGTTCAGACTCAGCGTCTACTAATGTGTCATGAGCATGTCTTGGTCCACTGCCAGATGTTGTTACATTATGTTTCCATCTTCTGCCTGACACGGCTTTCACTGGACGCCAGTTCCATGAAGGAACGGGTGTGATTTTCCAAGCCAATCGCCGGCTGATCGTCGCAGAGCTTGACACGGAACGACAACAGCGGGAGGCCCACCCAAGGCGTCGCTCGGACAGAAAGAAGCCGCCGTTTCCCACCGCTCTGCCAGACGGATCAGTCTGATGGCGTCGCGTTGTGTTGGGACAGCTGTTGTGATGAATCAACGCAGAGCACAGCCTCCGGCGTTGATCTGTTGGATGGGATCGATGCAGCGAAGCGGTTCGTTTCAATTCTGACCTCAAAACCCTTCTGAGACCCAACAATGCAGCTTTTTTTTTTTTTTAAAGCCAAACTATGTTCCACAGAGGCGGCACATCTCAAGAAAGTTCACGCCCTGGTGTAAGACCCAAGGAAATGCTCTTCTGGTGGGACAACGTGACATCACATCACATCCGAACTTATCAGCGCAGTGCTGTCAGTGGAGGTACATGCCCCCACGTGGTGAGACGTGGTATCACTGCATGGAGTCGCTTTAAACCGAATCCTGGACTTGTGATGCCTAAACTTAGGCAAACGGCTTGAGAATACAAGGATCAGTGGTTGTTATTAAGGTGCAGTCTCACGTTTCTAAGTCTGAGAATGATAATGACTGAATCTGCTGTCGGTGTTAAACTGTTGCCATTCCGACGGCGTCAGTCCATAATGTCCATAATTTTACAAAACTAGGTAATTTACACAGCTCATATGTTACATGGGATAGTCATGCGACATATCTTTGGAAAGCTAAGATTCTTGTAATTCAGTCGATGTACACCATGTCAGGGTATAATCGTAACAGCAGGTACAATCAACGCCTGTGTCACACCAGAAACAAAAAAAAAAAACTGTTACAAAATTGACGCAACTCACCAATGAAGCCTCATAGTACTCGTCCGATCAAAGATATTCCCACAAAAATGGTCTGGTTACATTCACAAAGGTCCAGTCGATCCAATCCAGTAAAGTATTTAGTCCAAAATTCATTATTATACAAGTAAAAAATCCACAAACAGCCGCTGCATTGTTTGCTGGTCGATGTTCCAAAACTTCCGGGTCTTATTCACTGCAACTCCGGTTTAGATATCTTGGTTTCAAAATGGAGCCTGTGCACTGACCTTTAGATTGACACCTCATACGGCCATATAGCAGCTTCCCTGTCCTGTCCACAGCCCACAATAGCCAATGAGGGCCAGTGTTGAAAGAAAGCCCATGCCCCCATTGTGTCGTGTAAAAACTGAGCCAGTTAGAACCAGTCGTGCTGATGACTGGCGCATTGAATAGCCAATGAAATTCTGAACACAGCGATGTGTCGCTTCAGGGGGTGGAGACAAAGCCACAAGCCCTTTACAGGAGTGGTAAAGGGTTAAAGCACATTGATGGCTAACAGGACCCTCAACTTACACAGACACGATCACGCTGGTGTTAGTATTTCACTGGAACTGCCTCTGTTCTCTCCAAATGCTTAGCTGACTAAATTCCAGTTCCAAGTTTGGGTGGAAATGTCTACCTTGACCCCTAACGGTACGCGCCCGTCTCCGTAGACCAGGGGTGGGCGACTCCAGTCCTGGAGGGCCGCTGATTCAAACTGATTCAAATGAATGGATCACCGACAGCTGGTCATCAAGGTCTGCAGAAGAGCGTTAATGACCCGTTCATTTGAGTCAGGCGTGCTGAAGCAGGAAAACATTAAACGCAGGACAGCAGGCCTCCAGGACTGGAGTCGCCCACCCGCCGTAGACGTTGAATGGGTGTGACATCATCCACTGCCAAAGGGTGGGGGGGGGGGGGGGTATATAACTTTTCCCGCTTCAATGCGTGCATCACACGGCGAGAGCTAGCCAGTGAAATCGTGCACGATTCAAAAGGTGGTGCCGCAACGCAGCTACGTGAATCCACGTTGACGCAGTCAGAAAGACGGCTGCCGCCGTATCCCCTCCGACCTCATCACTGCCGTCCTTCGTACCACATTTACTCGAACTAAACAGTCCCTGCAAATCTTTACCTGCTTGAGGTGTTTGGCAAAGACACTCGAAGCCTAGCCAAACATGGATCCGTTTGCACCTCTGGCTTTGCTTTTTCCAAACAGCCCACGGCAACACGAGCTGTCTCTTCGAGCAACTCACGCAAAAGGCGAAGTGTTCTTAGACAAAAACGCAGATGTCTTCAAGTCCAAGAAGGAACGGTTAAGCACACATGAACATTTCGTGTTTTACATTCCTGGGCTCCGATGAAATTAAATGGCATTTTAATATCGTTAACGTGAGGTTTCATAGCAGACGTTTGGATGTTTGTTCCCTGGAAGTGACAAACACACGGTTACCTTTGTTTGACAACTCGTCCTAAGGTCTTGGCGTCCAGTATTCATATAGACGATGAGTTTGCAACGTGCACACGCCCAAGGGCGAGGCTGAGATCAGGCCTTAAACGAGGACGTGAGCGTCGGGGCACGCAGGAGTGTTGGTGCGCTGCACACAGAAACCGTAAACAACACGCCAACACAGGACCAGACAGGACCCCAATTAAATCAATCAGAGGTTCAACATCTATTACCCCTGAGCACGTCGGTGTGTGCGCGCATGCACGGGCGCGTGCAGGCGAACCCCGTCACCGGATCAATCCGCGGGGAGTAGCAGTTGACAGAATAATGGCCTGTCCTCTGTTTTCATCAGCCTGCAGGCTTTCCTGCATCTCTGTTAGTCCTCCGAGTGATTTCAGCGCTTTTTGACTTTCTAACCGCCTGCTTCGTGTCGGGAGCTTCATCAGCTTCACGCACGTCTCCGCTGACAGTCTGTGATTATTTTAGACGGAAAAATATGACCAGTAACGCTGTTTCCATGAGCAACGTTCAATTCAGTTCAGTTCAGTTTTATTTGTATAGCGTCTGTTACAACGTCAGTTGTCTCTAGGAGCTTTACAGAGACCCAGATCATGACCCCCGAGCAAATATCATTAACCAAAAATTTAGGGCTGGGCAACAATTAAAATTTTTAATCGCGATTAATCGCATTATTTCCCTGATTAATCACGATTAATCGCATTGTAAACGCAAAATCAAATAATGTATTCAAAAGTAGTGTAAAGGTCACTTTTATTTAAATGTTCTGCTGCCATATGAACTAAAGTGCCATTACATTTGTTGTTCAAACACTTTTAACATCAGCACTTGTCAGTAACACATATTTAGTGTAAATCTCATCTTAAGAAATGTAAAATAAAATAAAGCTTATTGCCACTGCCAGGGCATTAATGTCATCCTGTTTTTATAAAAAATAAAAAAAGGTCTACCAACAAAATCCCAACAATCTAGAGGCCACAGTCATAATATTAAAACAGGTAATTTCTGAGGTAACAGCAGAAACTTTTAACGGGGAGTTCAACTTGTCAGTTGTTACAAATAACTTTGTTTCTGTTGAATCCTCCATCTGGGAGAACTTTAAAATGAAAATGTCCATGTTAAAGTTCAGTAACTTTATAAATCCGTGTATCATTCATTCTTTCCATTTTCAATTGTCAATCAAAAATTTAAAAAATTAAAAAGTGACATTTTATTATGCTTTACTTTTTTTTAATCTAACACAGAAAAATCGAAAAAAAAATGCCTGTTTTTTATATAAATTTCAATTTTAGACTTGGATCAAAAATACGAAATTAAAAAACGGCCACAGAACTGAATTTGTTTTATAATGGAGGACTGGACTTTCTGTTGTCATTACACATCTGAGCCACTAGATGGAGCCGCACTGCAGTAACCAGCTAGAGAACAGCAGGACAGTGAACACATGGAGCAGATCTGATGGAACATGGAGGAATGACACCAATGTTTTGTTGCAGTGCAGAATTTTATTTTAGACAGAATTGTTAATATTGCTACCTGAGTTGCTACCTGAACTGTAAAGTTCACGGATTTTTACCGTTCTCCATGTCTGTTTTCATTTGCATGCCAATTAATTTCTGGTTTGCAGCAGCCAGTAACAGACGTTTCAAAACAAAAGCACGTGACCAACATGCGTTAACGCGCGATAAAATAAATATCGGCGTTAATAAATGAATGCGTTAACGCGATAATAACGTGCCCAGCCCTACTAAAAATATAATATTAAATCCAAATAAATGATAATAGCAGGTAAAAAACTCCCACAGAGGGAGAAAAAACCTTTAAGCCAAACAGTGGCAAGGAAAAACTCCACTTTAAGAGGAAGAAACCTTGAACAGGACCTGGATTTATATGAGAGGACCTTCCTCCTGAAGGCCAGCTGGGTAAAGACAGAAAGAGAGAAGACAGGACAGAGAGAGGATGGAGAACAGAGAAAGGATGGAGGACAGAAAGAGGAGAGCTGACAAATAACTGAATGAAATAACTATACAAACAGATGCAGGTAGCAGCGCTGAGGTGAGCAGTGTTTTCTGATTGGTCGAATATCTGGAGGGTTTCTCTTCCTTCCTCTGCGTTACTATGCATCGTCACAGGTTGCAGATTCCCTCTATTTCTTTATACCATTTCTTTTTCAACTGACCTCCTCAACTCTGCCTCCTCCTCCAGCAGTCCTTTCTTTGATGCATCATTCATGGTTTTGTTCCCTAATGCACTTTCTGTCTCTTCAACGGCCGCACTATCAAATCTTCATCAGGGCCTTTTATCTGCTGCTGCAGCTTGTAAAGTCTCTCTGCTGCTGAAATTCCTCTCGTGGCGTAAAGCTCGGGCTCCTACTTCATCCCTGCTCTTTCAACCCTTATCTTTTATTCTCCCTCCACGTCTCTCCAGAATTCCCTCATTTTTTTTCCTCCTCTGTTTCTTCCTCATACAGTGAGCCCTCCTCATCTTTTAAACCACCCTCCCCCCTCCCCCCATCTCGTCCTCTCCTTATCTCACACGGGCCTCCATTTTCTCTGCTCCTCTGCCTTCCTTCAGATCCGTCGGTCCCCGAGGTGAGTCGCTGAGTGCTAATGCTCAGGTCTCAGTAATGGGATTATCCCTCACATCAGCCGCCGCATCAGTCGGGCGACACGTTACCTTCTAAAGGCCGTCCGCGCTGTCGACGCGGGGCTCTGATCTCCATCTCACATGGCTAAACTGTACATGCATCTGCTGAACAAGAGCGTTCCCGTGCTGAGTTTAGGTGAACGTGCAGACGATACAAAGGCGTTCCTCCCTGCACAGCAACAAACGTTCTGAGTAACATAATAAGGCAAACGATACGTGCAGAAGAAGTCCTTCAGAACGACGGGAACCGAGCCTGAATGGATGAAAAATGAACGACCGCACGCTGCAGAGACACTTGAAGTTGTTTCTCCAAGCATCATAAAACTCATAAAACATCTGTGTGCACAGATGCGCTTACGTTAGGATGAAGATGCGCTCAGATCAGGACGTGAATGATCCTGAATGAAGTCACAATCAAACGTTAACGGATCAGTTTCAAACCAACTACAACTGTTCGGTCTTTTTCCAACTGTGCTGTCGTGGACCTTGACCTTGCTCCTGACCTTGGGTGAATTCCTCCTGGACCTCCAGTCCTGGAAAAACTGGCAGCTCACATGAATGTTTTCCATCCACAGATCACATTTCTAAGATCTAAAAATCATTCTCGCAACAACTGAATCATAGGCAACTGGACTTAGATTTGTCTAGAGGACATTTCGCCGTTCTCAACGCATCCGTCACTGATGCGTTGAGAACTGATGAAGCCACTTGGATAAGAGGCGAAACGTCTTCTTGACAAATCTAAGTCCAGTTGCCTATGATTCAGTTGTTGCGAGAATGGAATTTACCTGGATAAATGAGAATATCCACAGACTTATCTGGATACCCTCAAAACAGTGCGAGAGTATGAAAAGATCTAAAAATCGTTTTTTCTAATGGTTTCTAGCTCTTTCCAGAATAACGGTCGCTTCTCTAAAGCCGCTGCTTACTTCATTTCCTCTTGGCGTCGTGTTAACGCACACCTGAATGCTCCAGACCAGCCAGTAACTGACAGCACCTGCTTTACTGGACCTGCTGAGGACTGAAACTGATCCTCTTCAACCCGACAGAAGCACTGAGGGGGAACTTAGCATCGCTCTTCTGTTTTGTTCTTTTCTTTCTTTTTGGCTCCATTTTTGTTAAATAAATCATGAGTTAGATGTTGTTGCCTGGGGTTGTATTTGAATAAAGACCCACCACGACTGGATGATTAATGTTACAGGAGACAACAAAAAATTAATTCTGTTTGGACTGGGGACTCGTTTTTGCACAACTGTATTCATGTACATCATCATCTCTTACTCTATGGAAAGTCTGAAAAACTAATTTTTTTCTTTTTTTTTTTTTTTTTGGGGGGGGGGGCACATAAGGTAGATTAGAGATGCATAAGAAAAACTCCTAGTTGTATCAAATGCTAAATGGACTGCACTTCGACGGTGCTCCATTTTCTTTCCTGTAATTTGATGTGCTATTTTCCCTCCTTTTTTTCTCTTTTCTTTCTGTATGTTTGCAGGTCAGAGTTTCCTGAGTTTCATGCTGACTTGCAGTTCTCTCCTGACATTGTAACAGACTATACAAATAAAATTAAATTGAATTGAATTGAATTAAAATACTTTCTAGATAGAATCAAAGCTCTTTACATTGGCCTCTCATTACCCATCACACACCAGTGGGCGGCTGCTGCCATGCAGGGTGACGCCAGGCAAGTTAGGGTTCAGTGTCCTGCCCAAGGACACTTTGACATGTGGTCAGCTGGAGCTGGAGTCGAACTGCCAACCTTACAGCAAGTGGATGACCCGCTCTACCAGCTGAGCTACAGCCACCCGTCAACCAGTATCAGAGCTGCCCGACTTGGAAAGAACTTAGAAACTATATCTATCTTCACGCATATTCAGTCATCGAGCCACTTCTGCACCACGTTTCTTACTGTGGAGCGGCGATATAACGGCCCAAACTGAAGACGTTTTACTGATGCAACTGATGCAGGAAGACCAAACGCTGCAGCTGCAGTTGGTTCTCTGCAGCGCTGAGCAAAAGGACGCGTCGGTAAATATAATGTTCCAGTTGACTCGCCACATCTCCTCCATTTGTTTACTGATAAAACATACTGCCAGCCAATTCTTTACGGGTCGCGCTAAATATTTAGCTTTAGAAACGCCAAGTTGTCACAATTTGAGGAATTAAAATAAAGGATGCGACGGGAGGCATCGATGATGTTCTTGTCATCTCATCCTCTGTATTGTATCATCGATCCCCTCCCCTCACTCACACGGCTCTTTTTCCCGCCACAGCTGGAACATCTGGGTGGTTTCAACAGTCCACCTGCACCCGGAGACAGCTTGAAAAATGCAATCATCTCTGCGGCGCCCTGCTTCAGGACTGACGCAGCTGCAGGAGGAGACCACAGAGGAGCGAGGAGCCGGGACGGGGGATAAAGAAGAGAGATGGATCCATTATTGAGGAAGAGTCGCAGCCTGTGAGTGGGTTGTGTGTGGTTGCATACGTGTGTGTGCACGTGTGTGTGCACGAGCATGGTGCAGAGAGAGGAAAACACAAAAACCTTCCTCCATCATCTACTAAAACGTCTAAACGTGACATATTCTGATACAATACTACAATATAAAGTTACCGATAATGTCATCTGAAATAACGATAATTATCGTAGTAAACATCGTAAATGACATCAGAGCTCTCCGTCATCGTACTGTTGTGTCCTGTATCATATGACGGTGTCGGGGGGGCATCAGCCACAACCCCTGAGCTTTCACCGTAACACGTTAACCAAGGCCGTGCACATCTGCACTATGGCTGTAGCGATACACTAATCTCGCGATACGATGCACGATATTCGGCTCACGATACGATATATATCGATATTCATCTTACAATACATTTACATCACTTTCTGAAAGATTTTAAAGGGACAAAGTGATTTTGGTGACATCTTGTGAGTGTTCCAATGACTTTGTTTGAATTAATAGAACTAGAAGCATCAATTACACATTATATGGCTGACAGGCAGCTTGTAAATGCTGGACAAAATGAATAAAAGATTTGTTGAGAAAAATAGTTTCATTTATTTAAACAGTGCAAATTGTTGCTTGCAAGCTTTTAAAGGTGGAACACGGGGGTTTGAAAGAAGCTTAGAATATCGATACTCGATAAAATATCGATATATATCGCAGAATCGATATAATCGCTCAGCTCTAATCTGAGCGACAGCAGCAGCAGCTTTCAGTCCAGAGGAGATAGATGAGCAGGTTCCTGGTCGCGGCGGAGGAGGTTTCTCCTGGAAAGTCACTGTCTTCGTGTGAGATCATTAACAAAAATCAATGCGGCCTGTCAGGCTATATGCACACGCTTGATTTCAAATTTATTGGTAAACATAAACATCAATAAAGCGGCTTGAAGGGAATATTGAGCCTGTCGTTCCTGTTATTAGCTTGCAAACCTCCAGATTAGACGCCTGCATAATAGACTTTCATGTGCTTTTAACCACAGTTTATCACAAACAAAGCTGTCAGATTTAGGCTTCAAACGGGTTATTCAGAAAGTGTTTGGGTGATGTCACGCAGGGTTTGTCCAGCTCTTCTTGTAGAGTCTCTGGTAAAACCTCCACAACATACAGAGCTCAAACCTCAAGTTTGTATTTTTTGGTCATCCTCCACCTATTCAAAGACTAAAACAGGATCTCATCGCCTTCGTCTGCAATCAGCAGGCAACTCTCTACAATTCCACATCAGTGAGTTTATTCGGAGGCTTCGGTGCTTTGCCCAGGGGCACTTTGATATGTGGACTGGAAGAGAAATCCCTCCTTAAAAATGCTCCCAGCTGATTTACAGTAGCAGCAAAACAAAGTGGGAAAAAAAAAAAAAAAACTGCACGCAGACAGAATTAAAGAGTCACAGGAAAAGTGCATCAAATCCTCCATCACCTCGAGAGCGAATGTTGTCATACGTGAGGCTGAAGGGGACCGGTCCGATAACGGGGGGGGGGGCTCACAGCTGGGCCCATCAGCTGAAAACAGCTTTATAATGATAGCTGACTGATGATTTACCACTGCTTTACTGCTTCCAGGTTGAGGATAATGATGGGGATTTTTCTACCACAAGTTGACGCAATTTCCTAAAGTCTTATTGAAATGTCTGCAACATGCTTTGATTAGAATAGCATGGGATTAGCGTAGCACATCTGTGTTGTCACAACTGGGGGATGAAGTGAGTCTCTCCTCTCCTCTCTTCCTCATGGTGTGTCTCATTTCAGATGGTTAGTTTTGTGCCACCATGCAAATGTAAATTTGGACCCAATTTACCCTCAATAGCCCGTGAAGTACGTTATTATCGTCCGGGAGCACGCGGCACCAAGTCTCAAAGCTCTCAGCAAGCGTTCGCCAGGAGTTTTACCCTCAAATACTCTGATTTCTGTCGTCTACAGTGCTCTCTTTCAGGCGGTATCATCACCGGACGTGCCTGTTGGACTGGTCCAGGTTGTTAAAACGCTGCACGGCAAATGGGAAAGCTGATGAAATGTAACATCCAGTCAGCGGGTGATGTCAAATGGAAAAATCTGAGTCGTGCACTTTGGAAACACCACAAATGTCTTTGCTCACATGAACAATTTATACTTCCAGCTGTCGGCCAGCATACAACGTGTCACGATTCCAAATTTACAGCTGCATCCTCAAGACTGACATCTGCTCAGGAGCTCCCAGCAAACAGGAAACATAAATTACACATAAATATAGAATAAAAAGAAACCCTTTTAAGACATATGTTGACAGTTCTGTTCATGGCGGTTTGTTTTAGTGGGCGGAGATAAGCTCAAATCCCGCAGAAAATCATGTGACCGCAGCGCTGCACCAGCTGCTGTCAATCGTGGAGCTACAACAGGAGCGCCCTGCAGCGGTTTAGAAGAGTCCCAGAAGCCACCGTCAGAGATGCGGGTCAGGTCGAGACCGCATCAATCTAAACACATACTCCCTGAACACACTGTGACAATGAGAGCGCCACTGCCCCCTACTGGAGTATATGTGCAATTACACTTTATTCCAGTACGGGGCTGTGCCCCACTATTTAGCCTGTGGGGGCTCCTCAGCAGTATGAAGGGATTCAGGTGAGGTTTGAACCACGTTTGAGGAGAGGATCAGTTTAAAAATCCACCTTTTATTTGACACCACCGACCCTTCTTAAATGTACTCAACTGGTTCTCAACTGGTCTGGTTTCATGACCCACCATCACCCTTAATGACAGGCTGAGACCCAAGTCAAGGAAAATTTCCAACTTCTCAAATTTATTGAATGAAAAGATCATGTAGTTTGAATCTGAGATAGTAGAATAGAATATCACAGAATGCCAACACAAAATAAATAATAAGTTTATTGGTGAACCAAAACGGCCAAAACCAAAATGACTTCAAGTGGGAAATATTCCCTTTGATGCTCAATTAGCTGCATTTTAATTAAATCCAAAACACTTCACTTCAGTAACTTCAGCCTTTTTTAACAGACTCAACATACACAAACATGAAATGAAAAACTGCAACCACTGAGCAGTAGTTTCAAAAAGAACTCAAATATGTAGCATTTGCTGAGTACTGACTTCCTGAATATATAACAATTTCCTATTAAAACTATCTAGTCACTTATTTAAGCATTAATCATAAAGCTGACATAACAATCAGAACATTTCAGTAACAGCCATTTTTAAGACTCAACAGTGATTTTGTGCACAGACATGAAATAAAACGTGCAACCACTGAGCAGTAGTTTCAAAAAGAACTCAAAATATATAGTTTTAGCTGAATAACCACTCACTGACCTTTGACTTCAAGATAAGAAAATCCATATCTCATATATTCTTCGTTGTATCTGTGTTTCACCTGCTCAACATATGGAAACAAACTCTGCAGGTCTTCTATGGTGTAAACTGGCGGGTGTCAACTCGCATTACAGGACATTATCGCCATCTACTGTTGAGGAGTATGAATGACACGCTTTTTTTTTTTTAGCATTTCCTTCCCCAGGCAAAGACCCACGACCCACTGAAAACGGGTCTGCGACCCACTTTTGGGTCACGACCCACCAGTTGAGAACCACTGCTCTAGACGGAGCAAGACGTGAGGAGATAAATACACGTCCTCAAACGACCAGATAGCAGCAACTGTCACGTGTTCTCGACATCTTCAGGTGAAACCGTGATCTCACAACTCCAACTCTCACAACTGAGCACTGAAAAACGTGTCCTCTCCATCTCGAAGCGGCTTCGTTCTGCAGGACGTCAGCTTTAGCGTCTCCACTCCGCCGCCATTCCCTCATCTGCAGGGTGTGCCTTCTTAAATCTGGGCTACAGCTTTGCGCTGCCAACTTCTTCTGCTCGCCGTTGGGTGACACGAAAGCATTTGGACTTTACACCAGTTGAACTTTTCAAACAGAATCAAAATGAGTTGTTTGCTACCTAAAACCCTAATAAATGCAAATGGATATAAAAAAAATATGGACGGGATTGTAGAATCAATACGGCAAATTCTTCAGTGTCATGAATCAGCGTCGGCTCCAGAAGTCCAGTCAGACTCCATCGGGAAGCGTCGATGCCGCGCTGGCGTCCGCAGGTCTGGAGGCGTATTATGTTGTGGAGTCGTGCTCAAAAACCCGTGAACGCCTCAGATTTCTTTATTTCTGAATAATTGGATCTAGATCATCAAATTTCACAACGTCCTAAAAGTAGACAAAGAGAGCTGATGACAGACGCCGTTATAGAGTCAAAATTTTCCACTCAATTAAGTTTAATGATGATTACCGAGGGTGATATTTTTATCTCATTTTTTTTTTACCTGTCATGGGTTGATGATGTTGTCGGTGATATTTATGCAGAAATACAGAAGCTTCTGGGGGGTTTATTCCCATTGGCTGGTGCTTCTTGACACCTGAGAGGCTGACAGATGGAGATTATTCCAGAGACACGGGGGCGGGGTTAAATATCCCCTCTTTCCCCCAATGAGCCCCGTGTGTCACGGTTTTATCTCCAACCTTGATTTGTGCGACCCCCCCGGGAACTATATTTATCTACATAAAACCTCAGCCTTTAACGTGTGAGTGCGGGCGCTAAATCCCCCCGACCTTGAAGCCTGGCGTTGACGGGGACGGAGGTAACGGCGTTTTAACGGCGGCGTGGAGGAGGACGGCGAGCTGCGGAGAGAGCTCGGCGGATGAGATCATTCCTAAAAACATATCTGTCCCCCTTTTTTAATGTTGCTGTGAGCAGTTATTTTTCAAAATGATGCCACTGCCCATATACTACACCACCACAAACAGAAATTATTTTATCCATTTTAACTGTCGAAAACTATTGGTCCAATTCTGAATCCTTAACCAACCAGGGTTCGCATTAGCATTGAGCTAACAGCCCGTGTAAAACTGTCATTTCCGTTTCAGCTTCTCTCTACAGCAGCCATTCCTAAACTTCAGAACACCAAGAACCAATTTGAAATGTGAAAAATCTCCGCAGCCCACCGAAACCTTTAATCACAACTGTAATCAACATACAGGACCAGGAACCATGATCTGATATTAATGTGAGGGGTCAACAAATAAGGTGACACTTGTCATATAAAGTTAAGATGACAGTAGAATAACACTTAACTGGTTTGTTTTATTACTTCTTAATGTTTTTTTTAATCATGTCATGAATATTTTACAGTAATTAAAAACATATTTAAAAAAGATCGAGGATTTAAAACACATTTGTTCCCACCTGCAGTCCCACGACGACCCACCAGGGGGCCGCGGCCCACACTTTGGGAATCACTGCTCTACAGTAGATTAAAAATATGAGGAAAAACTTGCTGCCAATTGGTCTTTATTATCAAACAAAAACAGGTCCTTAAGGTGCAAATGTTTTTTCCCCCATTTCAATATTTCAATTTCCCCCGGGAGTCGGGGGTCTCCTCCAGCTCTCGGTAACTGTAGCTTTCATTTTCCTGCTTGTTTTAAATGTTTCATGACGTAATTGTTAGCGTGACAGAAGCGACAGCCGTGTTGCCATGTTTGATTGATTTCCTCAGATACAGTCATGGAAAAAATTATTAGACCACCCTTGTTTTCTTCAGTTTCTTGTTTATTTTAATGCCTGGTACAACTAAAGGTACATTTGTTTGGACAAACATAACGATAACCACAAAGATTGCTCATAAGAGTTTTATTTAAGAGCTGATATCTTACCATTTTCCATGGTTTTCTTGATTATAACCTAAATCACTTAAGTTTTTACATCAATAGCTATGGCGTTGTACTGCCAAAAACACTGCTTTTATGCATTCAGTGTTTTCTTTTCTGTCTGTTTTAGTCACATGATGACGTTTAGTGGTACCAGGTATTAAAATGAACAAGAAAGTGAAGAAAAAATGGTGGTCTAATCATTTTTTCCATGACTGTACATATCAGGCTCGTTTGTGGTGGATTTTAAATGGGGTTAGCTAGAAACCTGGAACGGTTTTGACCGTGCGTGAACTTTGAAAGAGCGTCGTTCACAGTTGACCAAATGAACTCGTTCACGCCCCCCGCTGGTGAAGGAGAAAGAGAGCGCGCTCAGTTCACGTTCACGAAAAATATGAACTAGTTTGTGAACTTTCTTTCAATGAACGCGTTCAGGTACGACGCTAACAGGGTTAGCCGGCGGTTCTGCAGAGACCGTCCTCCTGGAGAACTTCAGACTCCCGTGCAAAGAGGACTGCGCCTCTCAAATGAGCAAAATAGCACACGCTGTTCATTTAGTACTTTTGCTCTGATGAATAATCAATATGGGGCGTACCGGCCAGAAAGCGCAAAATACTGGGAGGGGAAAATGCAAATAGGTCCATTTACCACGCGCAATGAGATTTACCAACCCTGAAAGTAATTGCGGGGATTGTGATTGCGTCTGTATTTAATACGTTCGAAAGGAAGGTGCTAATCTGCCCAGCATTACGCACCGATGGCTGCTGTTATTGTGGCAAGGAGGCGACATCGCCAAAATCAAAGAATACGCAGAGAGAGAGTCTTTTGGACTCGTGTAAATTTGTTTGGAATGAATGAAAACCAGATAGTTGAAACTTAAGGGCTGATTTGGAGCCGGTCACAAGCACATGCAAAAGGAGAAATATTTTATTTGAATGTTAAATCGAGTATTATTCAGCAAAAGGTTGCCACAGGAGGCACCAGGGTTTCCGTTGTCCGGTAATTGCTGGACTTTGTCTGGTAAAATATGCGGAAGTCCGGGATTTTATAATCTCTCCGGTCAAAATGTCCGGTGAAAATACTCCTCCTAAGCACAATTTCAGTTGTAATAAAATGGGTTATTTCCACATCATTTTATGAAAAATGCCTCGGGATTCTCCCAGAGGAGCTGGTGGAAGCGGCCGGGGGATCTGGACGTCTCTGCTGAAGCTGCTGCCCCAGCGACCCGACTTCGGGTCCATCCATCCATCCATTAGCGGAAGCTAATGGATGGATGGATGGATGGATGGATGGATGGATTTTATGAAAAAACATATACTTTTTTTACGAATGAGTAGTGTGTGAGGACGAGTCGGCTCCAGCCACAGCTCCACTCATTGATGCCACAGCTGCGCGCAGAGACGCATCTCCGTAATGACAGCGCTCCGCGGTTATGGAGGCTTGAACTTCTCAACGGCCACTTAACCACCCGTCTTGTTTGCCGAAGTTTTATTAAAGGCCACTTTTTCTTTAGTTCTTTGCCTTATATCTTGCCACCTTCTTTTAACCTCATCTGCCGTTCTTTTTGTCTTACCAACTGCATTTATTCTATCGCAGATTTTCTCCCATATTGCGTTTCTTTTGGTGATGTTTAAATTTCTTTGCTTTAGTTCATGAATGTGTTTTTTTGCCTCTTCCACTAATATCTCTAACTCCAACTCGTCAAATTTCATTTTGCGCTTGCGTCTATCCTGCTTTCCATCCAGACTCTCCATGGCGCAAACCGTAAGACACGCAACACCTCATTTAAATACTGCAGTTTGCACCTGTTTTCAATTGCGCGAGCATTCTTAGTTGATCACCCGCAAAACACACAACAACAGCACGCGCAAACTTTTTCAGTGCACACGCAATTTAGTACTCTTTATTTAGGATCTTAGTAAATCAGGCCCTAACAGCGTTAAATGACTGACAACGATGCAAATAAACAGATCATCAGGAAACTCCAAACACAGATGGAGGTCGCTAGGGGTGAGTATTGGCAAGGACCTCGCAATACGATATGTATCATGATACTTGGGTCACAATACGATATTATCACGATATCACGATATGTTGCGATGTTCTACCCAGTTAATATCAAAATTAAAAGTAGAGATAAAAAATCAAGTTGCTGAATATATCCAGTGTTGGGCAAGTTCACTTTCTACACGAAATAGCTGATACTTTTGCACATATTCTGATACTTTTGCACATATTCTGATACTTTTGCACATATTCTGATACTTTTGCACGTCCTGATACTTTTGCACATGTCCTGATACTTTTGCATGTGTCCTGATACTTTTGCATATGTCCTGATACTTTTGCACATGTCCTGATGTCCTGATACTTTTGCACATGTCCTGATACTTTTGCACATGTCACATGTCCTGATACTTTTGCATGTCCTGATACTTTTGCACATGTCCTGATACTTTTGCCATGTTGATACTTTTGCACATGTCCTG
Source organism: Hirundichthys speculiger (assembly GCA_018398805.1). NCBI lineage: Eukaryota > Metazoa > Chordata > Actinopteri > Beloniformes > Exocoetidae > Hirundichthys > Hirundichthys speculiger. The sequence continues at coordinate 50,158 of JAGFBZ010002564.1, read as the reverse complement.
ATACTTTTGCACTGTGATCCTGATACTTTTGCACATGTCCTGATACTTTTGCACATGTCCTGATACTTTTGCACATGTCCTGATACTTTTGCACATGTCCTGATACTTTTGCATATGTCCTGATACTTTTGCACATGTCCTGATACTTTTGCACATGTCCTGATACTTTTGCATATGTCCTGATACTTTTGCACATGTCCTGATACTTTTGCACATGTCCTGATACTTTTGCATATGTCCTGATACTTTTGCATATGTCCTGATACTTTTGCACATGTCCTGATACTTTTGCACATGTCCTGATACTTTTGCATATGTCCTGATACTTTTGCATATGTCCTGATACTTTTGCACATGTCCTGATACTTTTGCACATGTCCTGATACTTTTGCACATGTCCTGATACTTTTGCACATGTCCTGATACTTTTGCACATGTCCTGATACTTTTGCATATGTCCTGATACTTTTGCACATGTCCTGATACTTTTGCACATGTCCTGATACTTTTGCACATGTCCTGATACTTTTGCACATGTCCTGATACTTTTGCACATGTCCTGATACTTTTGCACATGTCCTGATACTTTTGCACATGTCCTGATACTTTTGTGTCCTGATACTTTTGCACATGTCCTGATACTTTTGCACATGTCCTGATACTTTTTGCACATGTCCTGATGCACTTTTGCATGTCCTGATACTTTTGCACATGTCCTGATACTTTTGCACATATCCTGACACTTTTGCACATATCCTGACACTTTTGCACATGTCTTTATACTTTTGCACATGTCCTGATACTTTTGCACATGTCCTTATACTTTTGCACATGCCCTGATACTTTTGCATATGTCCTGATACTTTTGCACGTCCTGATACTTTTGCACAAGTCCTGATGCTTTTGCATATCCTGATACTTTTGCACATGTCCTGATACTTTTGCACATATCCTGACACTTTTGCACATATCCTGACACTTTTGCACATGGCCTTAATTTTTTTGCACATGTCCTGATACTTTTGCACATATCCTGACACTTTTGCACATGTCCTGATACTTTTGCACATATACTGACACTTTTGCACATGTCCTTATACCTTTGCACATGTCCTTATACTTTTGCACATGTCCTGATACTTTTGCACATATCCTGACACTTTTGCACATGTCCTTATACCTTTGCACATGTCCTTATACTTTTGCACATGTCCTGATACTTTTGCACATATCCTGACACTTTTGCAGATGTCCTGATACTTTTGCACATGTCCTTACTTTGCACATGTCCTTTTGCACATGTCCTGATACTTTTGCACATGTCCTGATACTTTTGCACATCCTGATACTTTGCACATGTCCTGACTGATACTTTTGCACATATCCTGACACTTTTGCACATGTCCTGATACTTTTGCAGATGTCCTTATACTTTTGCATACTTTTGCACATGTCCTGATACTTTTGCACACACTTTTGCACATGTCCTGATACTTTTGCACATGTCCTTTTGCACATCCTACTTTTGCACATGTCCTGATACTTTTGCACATGTCCTGATACTTTGCACATGTCCTGATACTTTGCACATGACACTTTTGCACATGTCCTGATACTTTTGCACATGTCCTGATAACTTTTGCACATGTCCTGATACTTTTGCACATATCCTGACACTTTTGCAGATGTCCTGATACTTTTGCACATGTCCTTATACTTTTGCACGTGTCCTGATACTTTTGTCCTGACTGATACTTTTGCACATGTCCTGACACTTTTGCACATGTCCTGACACTTTTGCACATGTCCTTATACTTTTGCACGTGTCCTGATACTTTTGCACATGTCCTGATACTTTTGCACATATTCTTATACCTTTGCACATGTCCTTATACTTTTGCACATGTCCTGATACTTTTGCACATATTCTTATACCTTTGCACGTGTCCTGATACTTTTGCACATGTCCTGATACTTTTGCACATATTCTTATACTTTGCACTTTGCACATGTCCTGAACTTTTGCACATGTCCTGACACTTTTGCACATGTCCTGATAATTTTGCACATATCCTGACACTTTTGCACATGTCCTGATACTTTTGCACATATCCTGATACTTTTGCATATCTCCTGATACTTTTGCACGTCCTGATACTTTTGCACATCTCCTGATACTTTTGCACATATCCTGATACTTTTGCACATATCCTGACACTTTTGCACATGTCCTGACACTTTTGCACATGTCCTGATACTTTTGCACATGCCCTGATACTTTTGCATATGTTCTGATACTTTTGCACATCCTTATACTTTTGCACATCCTGATACTTTTGCACATCCTAATACTTTTGCACATATCCTGATACTTTTGCACATCCTGATACTTTTGCACATATCCTGATACTTTTGCACATGTCCTGATACTTTTGCACATCCTGATACTTTTGCACATCCTAATACTTTTGCACATGTCCTGATACTTTTGCACATGTTCTTTTACTTTTGCACATGTCCTGATACTTTTGCACATGTCCTTTTACTTTTGCACATGTCCTGATACTTTTGCACATGTCCTTTTACTTTTGCACATATCCTGATACTCTTGCACATCCTGATACTTTTGCACATGTCCTGATAATTTTGCACATGTCCTGATAATTTTGCACATGTCCTGATACTTTTGCACATGTCCTTATACTTTTGCACATGTCCTGATACTTTTGCACATGTCCTGACACTTTTGCACATGTCCTGATACTTTTGCACATGTCCTGATAATTTTGCACATGTCCTGATACTTTTGCACATATCCTGACACTTTTGCAGATGTCCTGATACTTTTGCACATGTCCTTATACTTTTGCACGTGTCCTGATACTTTTGCACATATCCTGACACTTTTGCACATGTCCTGACACTTTTGCAGATGTCCTGATACTTTTGCACATGTCCTTATACTTTTGCACGTGTCCTGATACTTTTGCACATGTCCTGATACTTTTGCACATATTCTTATACCTTTGCACATGTCCTTATACTTTTGCACATGTCCTGATACTTTTGCACATATTCTTATACCTTTGCACGTGTCCTGATACTTTTGCACATGTCCTGATACTTTTGCACATATTCTTATACTTTTGCACATGTCCTGATACTTTTGCACATGTCCTGACACTTTTGCACATGTCCTGATAATTTTGCACATATCCTGACACTTTTGCACATGTCCTGATACTTTTGCACATATCCTGATACTTTAGCATATCTCCTGATACTTTTGCACGTCCTGATACTTTTGCACATCTCCTGATACTTTTGCACATATCCTGATACTTTTGCACATATCCTGACACTTTTGCACATGTCCTGACACTTTTGCACATGTCCTGATACTTTTGCACATGCCCTGATACTTTTGCATATGTTCTGATACTTTTGCACATCCTTATACTTTTGCACATCCTGATACTTTTGCACATCCTAATACTTTTGCACATATCCTGATACTTTTGCACATCCTGATACTTTTGCACATATCCTGATACTTTTGCACATGTCCTGATACTTTTGCACATCCTGATACTTTTGCACATCCTAATACTTTTGCACATGTCCTGATACTTTTGCACATGTTCTTTTACTTTTGCACATGTCCTGATACTTTTGCACATGTCCTTTTACTTTTGCACATGTCCTGATACTTTTGCACATGTCCTTTTACTTTTGCACATATCCTGATACTCTTGCACATCCTGATACTTTTGCACATGTCCTGATACTTTTGCACATGTCCTGATACTGTTGCACATGTTCTGATAGTTTTGCACATGTCCTGATACTGTTGCACATGTCCTTATACTTTTGCATATGTCCTGATACTTTTGCACATGTCGTTATACTTTTGCACATGTCCTGATACTTTTGCACATGTGATACTTTTGCACATGTTCTGATACTTTTGCACATGTCCTTATACTTTTGCACATATCCTGATGCACTACTTGCATATGTCCTGATACTTTTGCACTGTCCTGATGCTGTTGCACATGTCCTTTTACTTTTGCACATGTCCTGATACTGTTGGACATGTCCTGATACTTTTGCACATGTCCTGATACTGTTGCACATGTCCTGATACTGTTGCACATGTCCTTATACTTTTGCATATGTCCTGATACTTTTGCACATGTCGTTATACTTTTGCACATGTCCTGATACTTTTGCACATGTCGTTATACTTTTGCACATGTCCTGATACTTTTGCACATGTTCTGATACTTTTGCACATGTCCTTATACTTTTGCACATATCCTGATACTCTTGCACGTCCTGATACTTTTGCATATGTCCTGATACTTTTGCACATGTCCTGATGCTGTTGCACATGTCCTTTTACTTTTGCACATGTCCTGATACTGTTGGACATGTCCTGATACTTTTGCACATGTCCTGATACTGTTGCACATGTCCTGATACTTTTGCACATGTCCTTTTTTCTTTTGCACGTCATGATACTTTTGCACATGTCCTGATAGGTGGGGCCTGAGTGCTGGCGCAGTAAAAGCGATGGTTTCTCTTCCCTTCAGTCGTGACTGTATTTAACTGTAACTGCTTTTAGGCTTTTAGCTCCTTCAGCTGCTGGTGAAAAGCTTCATCCACAGCGGGTGCGTGAGGCTCCCAGAACAGACCCAACATGGTCCCAGCCCACTTTGCTCGGCCCCTCGGAGGTCTGATACTGATGTGCAGCAGAGCTATGATGAAGTACCCGACCAGCTTCCCTCCCAGTTGGTTCCTGCTAAAGGTGTTGATGGAGCACCAAGAGGAGCTTTAAGCTCCACGGCCACGAAACTAACCAGGCTCACTGAGTAAAACTATTACCTGTGATAAATCCATCCCCAGATGACTTAATTGTGTCAGAGTTACTTCTGCTGTTCCTAACAGATATGTATTTGCATCTATTCTTGTGAGGATTAAAGCTCCACTCGGGTCAGTTTTGAAATCTGGCAAGAATCAGTGAATGCACCCTGGGATGAGACCCAAATAAAAGATCTGACATGAGAGGACATAAAAGGCCGTTGACAGTGACTCCAATAGAAGACTACAGATCTGCTAGTCTATCTGAGAAGAACTTAAGAGCGACAAATTAAGAATAAAAAGAAGGGAAAAATAAATATCTTATTTTCCGGACTATAAGTCTATACATTTTTTTAGTAGTTTGGCTGGTCCTGCAATTTATATTTCAAAGTCTACACTCACAACAACTGAACACTGATACTGAAAAAACAGACGGAGGAACGAGTCCACAGATGGGTCCTGGAACTGCTGCTGCTTGAAGGGGCTCATCAATGGTCCTGTTACGGGGATGATTGTATGCGTTGTATTTATCTGTGACACATTTTACAGACCGGTCTGTGAAAATATTCCCTGACATTAAACCGGTCCGCGGTGCATAAAAGGTTGGAGAGCGCTGGGTTAGAGGACTGAACTGCAGAGAAAACATATCTGACAGGACGGCAGTTGAGAGATCCGGGGTGAGACACGAGGGCAGACAGAACAGAGAGAGGTTCTGTTGGGAAAAGAGGAAGGACGGGAACTTGTTAAGGGGTTTAAGAGAGATGTAAACAGGAAAAAGGGTGAAGAGATGGAGAGGAGGAAGTGCAAGAGAAGCCTTCCTCCATAATGATCTCTGAGCTCCTTCTAATTGGGCAAATCTCTGAACAACCTTCTCCAGAGTCCAGGTCAGATGGAGAGCAAGAGAGGGAAGGAGGGAAGGAAGGAAGGAAGGAAGGAAGGAAGGAAGGAAGAAAGGAAGGGGGAAACATCCACAGACACAAGAGGGCTGAGCTATGTGCTTGTAATGAATGGAGGAGTTGTACATGAGCAGCGTTGACCTGAACCCCTGACCTGAACTATTTCATGCTGTCCTGCAATTACAGCCCCGTTTTAAATCTAACCAATATATATATATATATATATTACTATTAGTAATAGTATTAATAATAGTATAGTTAGTATTAATAATATATTAGGGCTGTAAGACATTTTTTAATCGCGATTAATCAAAAGATTTTCATTGTTATTGCGACTAATCGCGACTAATCGCACAAATAATTTTTGTAATGCTCTGTTTATCCATGCATCCATCCATCATCTATACCCGTTTTGTCCTATACAGGGTCACAGGGATCTGCTTTATTTTATTTTTCTAAGCCTTTAGTTTGCTGACGGTCCCTAAACTCCACGGCAGCAACGAAGTACTCAGAAGGACATTCAGCGCTGTTCCTGAGAGTTTTAGCCACGCCCACTGAGCTTGGAGGGTTGATGACACTGGTGAAATGTCTGGTATACTTATATCTACAAAAAGATACCAACCTGGATGAAATCAGTGCCATTTTCATGACGCTAATAAAGTTTTAAGAGAAAAAAAAAAGCGAATGTCGGATGTGAAACTAACTTTACCGTCCTGTGGTGGAAACTCAAGTCACAGCGACAGTAAATACAAATACAAATAAATACAAATAACCTTATAAACATTTAAATACAAAGGCTAAACTTGACATTCATAAGACCCTTTTCTGTCAACATGTCTGTCCCACACGTTGGCTGTAAATACACTTATTGGCCGAGGGTCATATTTACAGAAATGTGTGTGCGTTAATCTCACGTTTAAAAGAAATAGTGACGTTAAACAGAATTTGCGTTAACGCGTTATTAGCGTGTTAACTTAATATATACATATATATATATATATATATATATATATATATATATATATATATATATATATATATATATATATATATATATATATATATATATACATATATATACAGGAGAGCTCTGTTATGGCCTTTGCAGGAATGATTTTTGTATGTCGTGATCACGCGGGTTAATTAAGAGAAAAGAAGAGATAATGGAGATGACAACACCTTGGTTAACTGCTGGTAAAAAAAAAAGAAAGAAAGGAGGTGAAAAGGTGTTTGAACTGGAGATGTAGACGACGACATGTTCTCTGGTGGACTCAAACATCTTTTCTTGAGTACTTTCTGACTATTAAATAATTCTCACTGTAGTAATGGTCACACGTCGAGCGGCCTCGTTGACGACGGGGGACGCTTTGAAAAAGAAAAACCAGAAAAATAAGTAAGTGAATGCATCTTCTGCTGACTTGCAGCCTCTTCATGGTTCAGGTCCCTGGAGTTTGCAACCACATGGAGACCGTTTCTTCTCCCATCAGAAACCCGCACACGTCAACCTACATCCAGGCGCGGCAGCCTCACCGCTCATTAGCCATTAGCACTAGCGAGTGATCAAGGTTACACTCCTTTACCCCGGATAATTAAAGCGACGGGACCCTGTGTTTTATCCTCTAGCTTCAATCCGCTCCGCTCTTCACGTGCTGCTGCCTATATCATCGTTATCATTCCCTCTCGTAGCCTTGCGCTACTCATTTCTGACTTACTCATCGCGGTCGCCGTTGGACGTCCTCACATCTGATCCGTCTCTCCAACTCTTTAGGTAAATTTCAGCGAATGAAAAAGGGAAATGAAAGAGAGCATGAGTCATTCTCACCAAGACACTGAGTCCTGAGGGGAGCAGATAAGTGCGCTGGAGGTTTGACGTGAGCCGGGACGCTAACGTTTACATTCCTGTCGCTGCGAGCTGCTACCTGAGAAAACACGGCTGGTTAAAATCTGCTCGCAGGGAGGCGCTGTGGGCCCAGCAGGCGACCGGAAATCAGCCGCCGCGTTTACTGCTGCGGCGTGTCTGCAGAGGCATTCTGTCAGGAAGTGTGAAGATCCTCGAACATCAAACGCCAAACAAACAAACAAGCAAGAAAATGGTCTTCGTTAAGGTAAATCAAAACAGAAAGGTGTGACGAACGTTTCCGTGGCGCGTGCACGAAGACGTTTACCGTCGCCTGCACGTGTCCCCGCTCGAGCTGAAGCCTCGCGTCTCTTCCGCTGATGTCGACGGTAACGGCGGCGATCATCGCCCGCTCCGCTTGGCCGGGTGCAGAAGTGTAACGCCGCCGTTCTCCCGCTCATTCGTCACTGTCACGGTTCTGCTTTCCTTCTGAAGCAGCAGCAAATACACAAACCTGAACGCACGAATAACAGCAGGAGGAAAGAGAGAACCTGTCAGGTAAGAGACGTTCTTATTCACTGCGTACCAACAGGCTTATTTTTTTCATTAGCATCTGCCATCAGGACAGCTGAGGCCCGACAGGCTAACAATGGATCAGCTGGGGGGAAGACGGCACCCAGAGGTGCTATAAATAAATAAATAAATAAATAAATAAGAGCTCAGTTTGTTCAAAAAAAAAGGGAGTGATGGAGTATTTCTTGAGGTGTGGGTGCACAGTTTCACGCCCCCTGATGAAGGTCAGAGCTGCACACAGCCGGTATACAACCTCATTCAAAACATTACAGTGATCCCTCGCCAGTTTGCGCTTTAAGTTCCGTAGTTTTAGTTATTCGCTGATTTTTTTCAGAAATATATAATATAATTTTTAAAATTTTTAAAAATTGCGGAAACATCACAGGAAGTTGTGCGCGTTCTCTCACAGTGAAGAAATGCTGTGAGCCAGCCTGGCCCCTTTAAGAAGGTAGCCTTATGGGTAATGATGTGGCCTTATGAGTAATGGAGTGTGTGTGTGGAATGACGCAAAAGTTTCTTGCAGTCCATTTTTTTTTTTTTTAGACAGAATTATTAATATTGCTACCTGAGTTGCTACCCGAACTGTAAATTTCACAAATTTTTACCGTTCTCCATGTCTGTTTTAGCTTTTCCGAATGTTTTTCCGGGAATTCTCTTCCGGCTCCACAGCAGCGAATAACAGACTTTTCAAAACAAAAGCATGTGAGCAACATGCGTTAACGCGCGATAAAATAAATGTTGGCGTTAATAAATAATGAGGTGGCCGGTGTTATGAGTTGGATATATTAGTAATAATTTTGTGTTTGGCTCAGTCTCATACTCTGTCCTCTACATGAACGGGTCGTTAACAGACCTGGATGACGAGCTGATGATGATCCATTCATGTGAATCAGGTGCTGAAGCAGGGAAACATCTCAGACCTTTCGAGGACCAGGGTTGGCCACCGCTGATGTAGCGTACGTTTATTTAACAACTTCTATCCTCCTTCGAGTGCCGCCGTTAGCTCCGAGCCCTGGCCGTGCCTCAAACCCAACCGCCACAGCCCACAGTCACTTATGTCGGCGGACAGACATCAAATGGATGGCGGCCAAGCCTGTTCCACAGGACCGCCACCGGCTACATCACCGCCGAGGCTCATTATGTTTCAGCGACTGAGACCCGGCCTGGTTGTGTGTGTGTGTGTATGTGTGTGTGCTTTATAACCGCCTGCATCAATACACGGTTCAGTCGCAGCCGTAACACTTGAGCACGTCGGCCAGCGCGGCCACCGCCGCCGCCAGCATTACCATTCAACCGCTCCTCCTCTAGCTGGTTGTTAGGGCTTCAGCTGACAGCTCACACTAATATATGTGGCGCCGTGTCCGCTCATACTAATGCCAGTCCGACAGCGGTGGGGGGGGGGGGGGGGGGGGGGGGGGGGGCAGCATTGAGCAGATGTTAAGATCGCGGAATAGAGACGGTGCCGTGGCGATACATCTCCCTCCATCCTGAACACTACTGCTCTTCAGCTCGCCTCCTCTACACATTCAATCTTTTTTTTTCCTTTTTTCTTTAGCAACATCTTCGGTCACTTGACTTTCAGGGCACACTCCCCCCCCCCCCCCCTCCCCCATCCATCCTGCTCGGTATGTGTGCAGAGCATAAAGAGCTGGAGCAGCAGCGCGGCTACCTGTCCATCCCCACCTGCTCGCTGACCCGGAGCTTGATTGTGATGCCGAAAGTCTCCCGGCAGGTTGCGGCGGCTCCTGACCTTGAGATGCTGTCAGGACTGTAACTCAGTTCCTCTGTGACTCCGGCGGCGGCGGGCTGGAGCTGCGCTGTAGGGCTGTAGCGATACACTGATCTCGCGATACGATATGTAAGGAATTTGGGGACTCAGAATAGTTGACTGTTTGAACTAAACTTTATGGCATGTAAGGATGCAGTCTCTTTTTATGATGGCGAGTCCTCAGTTTTGCTGTTTTACGACCTAACGACTGGGACCTTCTGACTTACTGACCTGCTGTCTTCTAAGGAAGTCTGTGACAGCATAGATAAACACATTTTAGGGACATCCCATTCCTGGACTGTTTACCTGGAGCTGTTTACCATCTGGACTCGAAGACAAAGAGCCATAAAAGTCAGAAGAAAGCAAGGATCCGCCTTTTCTGTTACTATAGGAATGGACACAATCTGATATTCTGGATGCATTTCCTCCCATCTCTCTGTGGCGTTAAGGCAACGCATCATCAGCCGATTAAAATATTCTGCGTGGCATATTGAATCTTTGTATTCATCATTGTATATTAAACTCTTTAATTGGTCCTTGTTTCAAGTCTTGTCAATGGCACCAGATAAAAGAACACGGAGAATTAGTTTCAGATACAATATGCGATATACAGCTCACGATACGATATATACAGTATATTGATATTTATCTTACAATACATTTGCATAATTTATTGCGATATTCTACCCAGTTAATATCAAAATTAAAAGTAGAGATGAAAAATCAAGTTGGTGTATATGTTCATCAGATGATATTGATCATTCAGAGAACAAATTGAGTCAAAACTATTTGCTTATTTATTGTTTATTATTAGTGTTTTGGAAAAAATTGAAAAAAAATCGATATTAGGAGCTGAAAAATCGATATTATATTGGGCGGCCAAAAATCGCGATATATTGCCAATTCAATTTTTTCACACCCCTACAGACACTAACAACACGTTTGTGCACATGCACTACTAGGGCTGTAGCGATACACTAATCTCGCGATACGATATGATACACGGTATCCGGCTCATGATACGATATATAACAATAATGAATCTTACAATACATTTACATCATTTTCTGAAAGATTTTAAAGGGACAAAGTGATTTTGGTGACATCTTGTGAGTGTTCCAATGACTTTGTTTGAGTTAATTGAACTGAAAGCATCAATTACACATTATATGGCTGCAAATGCTGGACAAAATGAATAAAAGATTTGTTGAGAAAAATAGTTTCATTTATTTAAACAGTGCAAATTGTTGCTAGCAAGCTTTTAAAGGTGGGACACGGAGGTTTTGGAAGAAGCTTAGAATATCGATACCCGCGGCTGAAAAATCGATACTCCCTGGGGAAATAAAATATCGATATATATCGCAGAATCGATAAAATCGCTCAGCTCTACTGTGTAGCTTCGGCTCTAACGGGCATCACAGGGAAATCAAGATCGCGTGATTTCCAAAGTTCTGAAAGCCAACGGGCGGGACCACGACGGACAGACATCAGCCACATGAACGTTACTCCCATGAACGTAGAGGAGGACGGAAATGAGCCGGCTTGCTGGAAGGATGAGCTGCAAGGCTCGCATGGATTGTGACTGTTGCGTCACTCGTGCCGGCCGGAAAGCAGGATGCATCTAATCTGGGCTGCGGCGGCTGATTCCTCTAAATCTGTGTCATGCTCTCTATTCATGACGGGATTGTACAAGCCAGATGCATTAAAAGCCATTGTAGATTTGCACCTACATTAACATCTCTGCCTTTAATCTCTGCAGGTTTTTTTCTATTTTAAGACTTGAGCTGCATCCCAGCTGCTCCGTCAAACGTCGGGGGGGGGGGGGGGCAGTCCAGAGGTGGTCGATGGCTGATATGGGTGGTTTCCTTTGGTTTCCCTCTGAAGAAAGAAGAAGAGAGAAGAGTAACTGCTCATTGATCTTGCTGGTGGTAAGCCTGGTTCAAGCAGGGGTGGGGGGGGAGGGGGGGGGCTAACAGTGGTGAGCAGGTTGGTGCTAAAGCTGGATGGAGACTCTTTCTTTGGCCATATGTGTCAAGAGTGTTCAACCATGATCTCACTTTAATGAGCCCACGGGGGACAACACAGCGCTGTTCTCAGGCTGGCGGCCGACATCGGTTTGAAGACACACACAACAACAAAAAAGAAAGAAAAATGGCGAGAGAGAGCGTGTTAGGGAAAGACGGGATTAATAAGTCAAGCATGGATGAAGAAAACACAGTAAACCTGGCAGGCAGAGGGGAAAGAAGAGTCAAGAGAACCAAATATGACCTCAAGTCCAAAGATAAACCTGCTTTTAATCACGTTAAAGATGGCTGTGCTGCGTTCGTTTCAGTCCTGATGAAAGACACCAGCGTCATGACAAATGTGGCTGGATGACCGACATCCTTCACGCCGAAGCTCCAAACACCGACTCGGACGCCTGCATCCTGTAAATCTGGATATTAATATGACCATATTCGTCCAGTCCTGAGGTCTCTGCGCTGGTCCTGACTAGAACCAGGATCTACAACCCAATTAGTCCAGTCCTGAGGTATCTGCACTGGTCCTGACTAGAACTAGGAGATACGACCATATTAGTCCGGTCCTGAGGTCTCTGCACTGGTCCTGACTAGAACCAGGAAATATGACCATATTAGTCCAGTCCTGAGGTCTCTGCGCTGATCTTGACTAGAACCAGGAAATACGACCATATTAGTCCAGTCCTGAGGTCTCTGCACTGGTCCTGACTAGAACCAGGAAATACGACCATATTAGTCCAGTCCTCAGGTCTCTGCACTGGTCCTGACTAGAACCAGGAAATACGACCATATTAGTCCAGTCCTAAGGTCTCTGCACTGGTTCTGACTAGAACCAGGAAATACGACCATATTAGTCCAGTCCTGAGGTCTCTGCACTGGACCTGACTAGAACCAGGAAATACGACCATATTAGTCCAGTCCTGAGGTCTCTGCACTGGACCTGACTAGAACCAGGAAATACAACCATATTAGTCCAGTCCTGAGGTATCTGCACCGGTCCTGACTAGAACCAGGAAATACGACCATATTAGTCCAGTCCTGAGGTCTCTGCACTGGTCCTGACTAGAACCAGGAAATACGACCATATTAGTCCAGTCCTGAGGTCTTTGCACTGGTCCTGACTAGAACCAGGAGATACGACCATATTAGTCCAGTCCTGAGGTCTCTGCACTGGTCCTGACTAGAACCAGGAGATACGACCATATTAGTCCAGTCCTGAGGTCTTTGCACTGGTCCTGACTAGAACCAGGAGATACGACCATTAGTCCAGTCCTGAGGTCTTTGCACTGGTCCTGACTAGAACCAGGAGATACGACCATATTAGTCCAGTCCTGAGGTCTCTGCACTGGTCCTGACTAGAACCAGGAGATACGACCATATTAGTCCAGTCCTGAGGTCTCTGCACTGGTCCTGACTAGAACCAGGAGATACGACCATATTAGTCCAAGTCCTGAGGTCTCTGCACTGGTCCTGACTAGAACCAGGAGATACGACCATATTAGTCCAGTCCTGAGGTCTCTGCACTGGTCCTGACTAGAACCAGGAGATACGACCATATTAGTCCAATCCTGAGGTCTCTGCACTGGTCCTGACTAGAACCAGGAGATACGACCATATTAGTCCAGTCCTGAGGTCTCTGCACTGGTCCTGACTAGAACCAGGAGATACGACCATATTAGTCCAGTCCTGAGGTCTCTGCACTGGTCCTGACTAGAACCAGGAGATACGACCATATTAGTCCAGTCCTGAGGTCTCTGCACCGGTCCTGACTAGAACCAGGAAATACGACCATATTAGTCCAGTCCTGAGGTCTCTGCACTGGCCCTGACTAGAACCAGGAGATACGACCATATTAGTCCAGTCCTGAGGTCTCTGCACTGGCCCTGACTAGAACCAGGAAATATGACCATATTAGTCCAGTCCTGAGGTCTCTGCACTGTCTGTGTGTTCAATATAACTCAAAAAGTTATGGATGGATTTTGATGAAATTTTCAGGAGTTGTCAGAAATGTGAAAAGGAAGAACTGATTTCATTTTGGGTGTGATCCGGAAGAAATCCTGGATTCTGGATCACTTTCAAATTTTCGACAACATTGCGGTCAATGGGGCCAAAAATGTTCTTTCTCAATATCTCTGTTAATTATTGCCCAAAATTCATGAAATTTGACTCAGGGATTGACAACAGGAACCTCTATCAAATTGCAAAGGCTGATCCGGATCTGATCCAGAAGGCGGATTTAATCGCAATCTGTAAATTGCTAGCAAGCACATCAGTGCAGAGGTGTAACTGAAGAAAGGTCGGATGCATTTTCGCCCGCGCCTGACAGGACATGCTAATCATTCGGTTTACTAACTCTTAAAGTCATTTGGTCATAACGATTTCATGTCAAGAATCTGCTCAGAGAACATTATTTACTTGGTTTTATCATGAGAAAAAAAAATGCAGCGTCAGCCAGTCTGGATGTCAGGGTTCAGCGTAGACGACCACCTGCTGAAAACACTGAAACTGACAGATGAAGTCTTCTGATTCTCAACAGGCTGCATCCAAAAAGAAAGAAAGGTGCTCCTATGGCAACACAACAAAGGAGCGTTTCTTTGAGGAAGAAGAAGAAGAAAAAAGTCACGCTCACTTTGAACCTAATGAATGAGGCTGTCACAAACAGATGGGAGAGGAGAAACAAATTAACACATCAGTGGAAATTAAAAGGCCATAAAAGAGTCATGCAGGATATATATGGTGTTACAACAGTGGCGGTGTTTGGCAGAGGAAGAGGGGAGTCCAAATACTCCCCAGGACAGAAGTAAAGGAGGATACATCTATGATGGGAGGCCTGCTGTCAATCACCGCTGGAGGAAATGAGATCAACCAGCGTCGAGCTATTCTGTTTAACAAGATTTACGTCCTATAAGAGCGGAACAGAAAAACTGTGCTCGCTGATGTGTACAGTTGCCGTACTGCCGGACGGGCAATGTCAAATTACTTTCACCCTTAAAAAAAAAAAAGAAACAGACAGACAGAAGACGATCTAATTTACAGGAGAAGTCTGCCTGACAGAGCAAAACCTCTTATTTCAGATGTCCTGGATGCATGAGGATATTCTGGATTCATTTATTTCCAAAACCGAGGTTTTTTTCCTGACGACCGACATGAAAACGAGCAACAAAAGGGAACATGTGGTCCCGACCGGCTGAATGGACCAGACCGTTCACTTGAGCGACAACCGAGGCTCCCGTTGGATCAAACTAATGTTGCTCGCGCAGAGAGGACAAGTCCACTTGCATGGACCCGAACCCGAATGGACCCGCAACATTTAGACCCGGAACCGACCCGACCCGAGTCTTTAGTTTCCAACAACGAACCGAACCGAGTTACCCGAATAGAACCGAGACAATCCAGCCCATAGTTGCTCATGTTAAAGTTGTCTAGCGTTGAGTAAAACTTGATTTTCTTACCTAAAGTTGTCTTCTTCTACCGGTTCAGTTGCTACATAGGCTACGTGATGTAAACAACAATAAATCCACGTCGTTATTCTCTTTATGGATACATATGCAATTGGTAGCAACTGCTAACGCCAATAGCCTACAGGCTATAAGCGTTAGCAGTTGCTAACGCTAATAGCCTGTCAGGACATGTCGTGAACATATTCTCTCATCCAGCGTTGTCATGTTGGTGATCCGTTGTGTTTTACAGCTGCCGGGCAAACCGCTAATAACACGCTACGGCAACATGGTTGTTTCATGACAAACACGTTAATGAATAATTGTTTAACTGCCCCGAGTGATAGCTGCCACCGCTAATATCGTTACCTCTCTCGGGTAAATGCGGACCCAGCCTGTCAGAGAGCACCGACCGGACCCGAGACTAACTGTACCAATTCCGACCCGAACCTGGAGTCACTTCTTGTGACTGGACCCGAGACTTGATTCGGGTCCGAACCTCAGGTTTTCGGGTTGTTGGGTTGTTCCGAACACCTCTAGTGTCGGACTAGCACTCCCAATCACAGGTTCTTCAAGCAGGATGCTGCAGATTTTGGTGAACTACACCACCAGCGACTCTGAACTTCTTGTCGCAATGTTAGCCGGAAGGTTGAATATTTATTTTCAGTTCAGGGAAGATAAAACTCCGACCTGGAAATACGAGACGGAGCCTTCAAAGCCATGACAGACACGCCCCTCTCCCCCCCACCGCCCCGCTCATTCCTCCTTCCCTCCTCATTCCTCCTTCGCTACTCATTCCTCCTTTACTCCCCACAGAAGAACGGAGCGAACAGCAGCACCTCCCCAAATACTTCGACTTGGCTTCGTTCCTTTTAAACAACCGTTCAGTTTAGCCGGCACTCGTCAGACGAGCCACCGGTTCTCCGTAAAGGCGTCAGCCGTGATAACCCTGAAGACTTCGGTGCTCAGACGACATCTCTCGTCTATAATTAGCACCGAGCCATATTTTCTGCACAGTCAGAAAACCTGTCGAGGCGCCGGGGAACCTGCTGCTACCGACGAGTCTGCGGCTACAAACAGACAGCCGGGGATAAAATTAGCAACGCTAAACTGACAATTAGGGATTTTAAGGGAAGCGTGGTCATGATGGCCGCGTCATCCAACCACTACATCCGTTGAGGTAAGTGAACCGGCCAAGATTGTTAAATGGACTGTGTTTATATAGCACCTATTTTTTTCTAAGTAATGTTGACAACTTAAAGGCCTTGACACTACGAGCCACATTCTCCGTCTCACACAGCACTTCTTACTCTGTCTTTACTCCTGCGAACACGTCTCCGCCCAGGGACGCTCTGACATACGAAGCCGTGAAGCCGGGGATCGGACCAGCGACCTTCCGGCTGACGGACGGCCGCTCTGTCTCCAGAGCCACAACCGCCCAGAGAGGAATCAATCTCCTCGATGGCACACAATCTGCCTCCAGCGTCGCTGCCCCTTCGCCGCCCTGCAGGGGGCGACGCTGAGCAATGACTTCCTCGGCTTTGCGAGCATCTAATTGGGAAACACGCTGAGACACGGAATTAACCTTTTCCAGCTTCCTCGAGCGAACGCGCTCACAGAGAAGTCAGCTGTCCTCGATTACCGTTTTCTTACGTTTTTTTTTTCAAATCTTACTGGAAATCGTCACAAACAGCGACACACAAACACTCTCTGTGTCTCTTTTAACTACAGCAGCAGTAAATATAATAGAGCATATCTACTTGTCACTAGGGCTGTAGCGATACACGATACGATACACGATATTCGGCTCACGATACGATATATATCGATATTCATCTTACAATACAGTTACATCATTTTCCGGAAGATTTTAAAGGGACCAAAGTGATTTTGGTGACATCTTGTGAGTGTTTGAATTAACGGAACTGAAAGCATCAATTACACATTATAGTGGTACCGCTACTTACGAACGTCTCTACATACGAAATTTTCAGGTTACGAAACGCCTCAACGGGAAAATATTGCCTCTTGTTATGAAAAAAATTTCAGGATACAAAAGGCAAAAAAGCAGTATCTCGGTTTGAAAGCGGTGCGTCTGAGCTGCTCTACCATTGGCTATCGCTTAGCACCTCCGCCAAGGAGGTTATGTTTTTGCAGGCGTTTATCTGTCTGCTTCTCTGTGTTCAAGATAACTCAAAAAGTTATGGATGGATTTTGATTAAATTTTCAGGAGTTGTCAGAAATGTGAAAAGGAAGAACTGATTTCATTTTGGGTGTGATCCGGAAGAAATCCTGGATTCTGGATCACTTTCAATTTTTCAATAATTGTTGCGCTTGGTGGAGGTCTGCGCTCTCTGAGTGCTTTTCTAGTTCTAACATGTATTTCTTACATGTTTTTATGTCATTTCATGTATTATTTATAATTTATTTTAAAAAAATCATGTTTGAATTTTGGGGGGCTTGGAACGGATTAGGACATTTACATGGAAAACACGTCTCTACTTACGAAAGTTTCAGGTTAACAAACTACTTCCAGAACCAATTAATTTCGTAAGTAGAGGTATAACTGTATATGGCTGACAGGCTGGACAAAATGAATAAAATATTTGTTTAGAAAAATAGTTTTATTTATTTAAACAGTGCAAATTGTTGCTTGCAAGCTTTTAAAGGTGGGACACGGGGGTTTTGAAAAAAGTTTAGAATATCGATACCTGCTGCTGAAAAATCAATACTCTCTGGGGAAATAAAATATCGACATATATCGCAGAATCAATAAAATCACTCAGCTCTACTTGTCACCACTCAACTTTGAATGTTTTAATGATAAAAAAGGACAGGACGGACTCAACTGTCAGCCGACCTCAAAAACCTCAGCGGTAAAGTAAACCCGTAGTCTCGTGAAACCAAACCGCGGCACGTCCAGCGTTTCGTGGGACTTGTAGCTGAAGGCTTCAGCGCAGGTGTTTCTGTCTGCGTTTCTGGCGGCTGAACAGATGTATTTTCAGACCAGAGGAGATCAGAAGATTGTAAAGGGCCAGCCACGCGGAAACAGAAATGACATGCCATCATGATGAGATAAATGACATGAAGCTGTTCAGTTTGATCAGTGAAAGAACAAGCTGACCTTAAATGACCTGTCTCTTTGGAAAATAAAACAAATTCAAACTAACTTGACCTTCTGGACTTCTGCCCCAGTCATTCCTGACTTTACTTTTTTAACCACTCTGATGTAGACCGGCCTCACATTTCTTCTTGGAAAACTGGGAAGTATACCGAGGAGCTCATGATCATCTCAGTGTCTGTGGGTAGCAAACAATGCTGATCCATGATTCCTCCACCATCTGACCACGGGACATCGTTCCCAACTGTACTTAGATACTGATGGAGCTGCAGGATCAACAATGAAGCTCATCCATCGCATCTATCTGTAGGTCTTGCTTCTGTTTTCCCTCGACCTTGCGGTAAACTTGATGGAAGACCCACTCGTGGGAAGACTGGACGCCGTCTTGAATGTTTCCCACCTCACCATAATACGCTGGAACTCTAAAACCCTTCCCAGACTCCTCTGAGGCCACTGCTTATGTCCTTCCCCTCTGGCTTTGTGTGACAACACACACACCTGAATATTCCAGACCAGCAAAAACAGCCCAACTGTCTTCTTTTATAGAGGTCTGCACACCTGCTCTGATGAACTATTCATTAAGGTCTGATGCTGAGCAGCAGTGAACAGATGCAACTGTTCTCTTTCTTCAATAAATAAGATGTTATATATCACATAAGAAGCTATACAGTGATTAAGTTCCACGGTTTTAGTTATTCACCGACTTTTCAGAAATATATAATATCATAAAAAATCAAGAAAAAAATGGCGGAAACATCACAGGATATTGTGCGTGTTCTCTCACAGCAAAGAAATGCTGTGAGCCAGCCTGGCCCCTTTAAGAAGGTGGCCTTATGGGTAATGGTATGGCCTTATGGGTAATGGAGTGTGTGTGTCGTGGGACGGCAGAATCAAAACGGGGTTAGATGAAAAGTGTAGTGAGCATCAACAGCAGCCCAGCGTGTATAGATTTACATTCTCTGTTAACCGACAGGAGCCCAACAATACAACCTGTGTGATGTTACAAGTTCCTGCAGAGAAAACCGGACTTTTTGTTTTGTTGTTGTTAGCTTGTTAGCTGCTAATTACGAGCCAAAAATAGCACAATAGCAGCGGTTTGTTTACTACGGTTCAGAGACCAGAGGCTGTGAAGGAAACAGAAAGACCACAGTTGAGCTTTTGTCTTGTTTCGCTACTTTTTTACGGGTTTTAAACATATTTTAAACACATTTTTTATGCCCAGGGGGCTCCAGCTCCAGTTTGCATATTTTGAATTTTGCGAAAAATAAGTGATCACTGTAACAGGAATATGATTATATCATTTTTATTCTGCTTGACACGGGGACAAACGTGCAGGGAAGAAATTAGATTAAAGGAACGTATGGGAACTTTGGTAGATGATGCATCGACTCAGTCTCTCTCTCTCTCTCTCTCTCTCTCTCTCTCTCTCTCTCTCTCTCTCTCTCTCTCTCTCTCCTGGATGCACACAAACATCTGCAACACTCGTGTTCCACTTTAAACGTCTTCAAAGTTCCCATCCAGCGATCACTGAGACACATAACTCCTCTGCAACAGCTTCTATTTAGCACAAGGAAAGGTGTGCATTTTTCTCCACTGGCTCCATTAAAATGCTCTCTCTCTCTCTCTCTCTCTCTCTCTCTCTCTCTCTCTCTCTCTCCCTCCATCTTTCTCTCCCTCCATCTCTCCCTCTCTCCCTCCACAGAGGAGACGTCCCCATCTGCTGTGAGTACATGGCAGGCGATACCTGCCTGAACTTCCCTCATCTCTCGCCGCCGCAGATAAGAACAGAGGTCTTCTTGTCCCCGCCGGTCCGAGTCGCCCCCCCCCCCCCCACCTCCCCCCCAACATCAGCCTCAGCATATAAATGCGCCCCATTCTTCTTCTTCTTCTTCTTCTTCTTCTTCTGGTGTGTGTGCGCGCATCTACGTGCGTGTGGAAGGGAGCATGTTCTCATGGCCGCGGCGTTTCCTGGACTCTTGAAAGGAGATGGTCATATTAGTGAGGGATGATTCATCAGCTGAAGGAGGACTTTTGTGTGTGTGTGTGTGTGTGTGCGCGCGCACGTGTGTGTGTGCGCAGCCATCTGCCTGCAACAGATCCTGGACTGCTTCTAACAGTTTCCCATTCATTCCAATTAATATCAATATTCCCGGTGATTATGCAGGAGACGCACAATGAGCAGCATGTTTCCTCACAGAGGAGCCTCTGTTCCTTCTTCCCGCCTGCAGAGCTCCAGAACCTACCGAGGATGTTTCCTCCGTCCTCAAGGAAAGGAAAGGTCCGACACGAGCCTTAACATTTAAGGAGAATCAGTCCTGGTCCTCACAGCTTTACAATTTATTTAAAATGTATCTTCACTTGGGTGTCAACAACACAAACACATGCAGCCATAAACACGGTTTGTTGTCCTCAGAGGGAGCTGTCAAAACGGCGTCAGAACCGTCAAAACGGCGTCAGAACCGTCAATAACGGCGTCAGAACCGTCAAAACGGCGTCAGAACCGTCAATAACGGCGTCAGAACCGTCAAAACGGCGTCAGAACCGTCAATAACGGCGCGAACCTGCGCGTAAACGCGGTCCTACCTGCGCGTAAACGCGTGATCCGCCGGTTCTGGTTCCGTTCCAGGTTTCCACTGGGCTTCCTGAGATTTTTTTTTTTTTTTTTTTGCCCTTCTCCTTCCTCGTCCTCTTCACTGAGCCTCCCACCGGCCGTGGGAAAAAAAAAGAAATATTTAAAAAAAATAAGGAAGGAAGGAAAGAGGGAAAAAAAGTCACGAGAGCGAAAAGTGCTCTTTTTAAAAAAAATGAAGAGGAATAAAAAGGATAAATAGATAACCGGATGTTGTCTCTACAGCGCGGACTTCATGACTGAGAAATGAAGATGCGCTACAGCATCACGCGCCACAGCCAGCTCGGGATAGTCGGGTATGATTCCCCCATCCGAGCTCGGCTCGGCTCGGCTCGGTCCGGTCCGGTCCGATCCGGTCCGGTAAAGGGATCAGGTGACGGTGAAGAGAGGAATGTTTTCACTGTCCGGACGTGTCAGCTGGAGGCGGAGGAGGAGGGGGGGGGAGGGGGGGGGGAGCATCACCTGTGCGGTCCGGCGGGCTCAGCTGCGGGATCAGTCCTCTCCGCTCAGAGACGTCGTCGTCGGTAAATCCACGGTTAAATTCCTTCAGAGGAGGAACCGGACGGTCCGAGCCTCCGACCCGGTGACGGCGGTCCAAACAGCGCGCGCTGCTGCTGCTGCTGTTCCGGTTGTCTCGTGCGAGGATGCCGCCGCTACCGCTGCTGCTGCTGCTGCGTGGATGCCGTGACTCGCCTCCGCCAGAGCCGACGCAGGCGCGCGCACGTGCGCAGCCTTGCAAGAGCGAACGAGCGAGCGAGCGAGCGAGCGAGCGAACGGACGTCCGGCAAGCTCGCCCCCGGCGACGTGTGGCGCGCGCCGCAGTGTCTTCCCCGGCAAGCTGGTTGCCCCGGCAACGCTTTTCCTCTGACCTCAATATGGTCGCGTTCTCGGTTCGACTGCGCTGCGTCTCCCGACGTCCCGGACGCTCCGCCACGGACTCACCGGGCCGGTGATCCACGCTCCGGTTCTCCGCTCGGGACGTGGTTGGGTCGATCAGAGCTGCTGGGCTTCATTCTCCCGGCATCCCTCTGCTCTCTCATCCGCTCGCATCCAGCCCGGCAGATCTGCATCAGCGTGACGTCAGAGGGCTTTAAAGGCGCACTGCTGCTTTTTGTTTATTTATTTTCAAGCAGGCAAATTACTGTAAGAAACACGATTAATCTAAAGAATTAGACACCCCCAGTGGTTCTTTACAGTACTTTATGAAAAATTGTATATATTTTTCAAACATTTTTAACATTAATTAGAAGTTTTATAATGAATTAATTGTGATTACTCACATTTTCAAGTTTTATATAAATTAGTTTTATAATAAATTAAAAAAAAAAATTGATTGAATTAATAAAATAAAATAAATAAATACATTTTGGTTGACAACTAAATTATATCTTCTCTGTAATTATTTCACAATGATCAACTCATGACTAACTTAAATATTAGAATATATAAAGTAAAGATATTTATTTTAAAACTGAAGCACTATTGCATTGATTTAGCATGTGGATGAATCCAGGGTTTTTAACTGTAAATGAACTCTGTATTTTAATTTTTTTTATTATTTTTTGTAGTATCTTTTAGGGCTGTAGTGATACACTAATCTCGTGATACGATACGATACACGATATTCGGCTCACGATACGATATATATCGATATTCATCTTACAATACATTTACATCATTTTCTGAAAGATTTTAAAGGGGCAAAGTGATTTTGGTGACATCTTGTGAGTGTTCCAATGACTTTGTTTGAATTAATTGAACTGAAAGCATCAATTACACATTATATGGCTGACAGGCAGCTTGCAAATGCTGGACAAAATGAATAAAAGATGTGTTGAAAAAAATAGTTTCATTTATTTAAACAGTTGCTTTCAAGCTTTTAAAGGTGGGACACAGGGGTTTTGGAAGAAGTTTAGAATATCAATACCCGCGGCTGAAAAATCGATACTCTCTGGGGAAATAAAATATCGATATATATCGCAGAATCGATAAAATTGTTCAGCTCTAGCATCTTCTTATCACCTGCTGTGGGAAGGTGGTGCTGCTGGTGTTGCCTGGTCTTTTAAGGGTCCTGCTGGTTTGTGAAGCTCATAATGATTGACACACACACACACAAATAAAATAAAACAGAACAGTCGTGCTGCAGCTTTTAGCTGCCACGGTGATGAACGTTGTGGTTCATCCTGCAGGGCGCTGTGACATCACAATCCCAGGTCAGGAAACAGTTGAGTCGTCTCCACCTGTTTTACCTCCGCCCAGCGTCACGTCACGCTGTGTCTGCTGCACGTCTTGTGCGCGTGCATGTGAGCGTGCATGTGCGTGGCACACATCTGTTGCCTCACACCTCAACAGCAGAGGAGGGCGGAGTTAAGAGTCCACCATCTTAAAGTGTCTGCTGTGAACTGAGCTCAGCATTTTGACCCAAACGGGTCACGAAGCATTCATGGAGACCTCGGGAAACTGACCTTAGCTCCTTCAGCGAGCAGAGCGCCAGAGCTACAGCCAGACATTTCACAGTTTTATAACTCACCAGTCCGGAGCTACAGCCAGACATTTCACAGTTTTATAACTCACCAGTCCAGAGCTACGGCCAGACATTTCACAGTTGTATAACTCACCAGTCCAGAGCTCCGTCTCGCCTTTATGTTTGTCGCGCACAGTTGAGCCACTTGGCCTCGTTTCCACGGCGGAGGTGGGCTGCACCATTATTCACCCTGATATTTTACTTTGAGGGATAATAAACTACTGACTACTGAATCCCAGATCTCATCAGTGCAGATGATAACGGCGGCTCGGTGGCGGCACCTGCCCCCCCCGGACACAACACGGCCACATGGCTGCATTATTACTGGGGTCATAACATACCCAAACATCTGCCTGAGTCACCATCCCTCCACGGAGCCGTGTATCCACAGCTGGTGGGCCGGCGCCTGCCAGGGATTCCCTGCTCAGAGAGTAGCATCTTCTGTAGGACTATTAGCGTTAGCAGTTGCTATCAACAGAATCTGTATCCACAAAGAAAATAACGACATGGATTTATTGTTGTTTACATCACGTAGCCTATGTAGCAACTGAACCGGTAGAAGAAGACAACTTTAGGTAAGAAAATCAAGTTTTATTCAACGCTAAGTGTCGTGATCAAAAAACTCGATCGAAAAACCAACTCGGGACAGTTCTGGGTCCAAATATTTCGGGTCCATTCGGGTTCAGACTCCCGGACTTATGATAATAGCTTGGGTTGGGTCGGTTTCGGGTCAAATTTTTACAGGTCCATTCGGGTTCGGAGACCTGTAGTCCACACCACAAAGAGTTAATTTAACTCTTTTTGGAGAGTTAGTACCTTAACACTAACTTAGTGTAATTATTGACTCTTTTTGGAGTTAAAATTTAACACTTCTTAACACTAACTCGTGTTACTTTATCTCAACACTTTATGTAGTGTTAGACATCAACTCTCTTTCGGGATTGTTGGTTAACTATACAAGTGTTACAGTCGTTTTAACACTGTAAGGTGTAAAATTAGCTCTTCTGAATTACTAAAAAAAATACTTTGCTAAAATTAATGCCATCATGTTTAGTTGAAACTCATTCGTTTCAAACATGCACCGCAAATTAACATTTAAAACACTTTATCGGACACAATTCATCATTAGCTAACTTAATATTAACACTAACATAATGCTAACAGCCCACAACCGATACACTGTTTATTCAGCATTACCTTGCTTAGCCGAGTTAACAACACAACAAAAATAAAAACTTTTTTTTACCATACTAGATACAGTCTTTACCATCAAATTACAAGTTTTAGCAAACCAAATGACGAACTAAAATCATCACTGCTTAGCGCGGCTTATGTGGCGACATAACTTTACCGTGAGTGTCTCGCCGTTGAAGACAGACCAGGTGCCAGAGGGGTAATATAAATATCAAAACCTAACGCGAACATGAAGTTAGCTCATTTTAGTTACCGAACAATGTCGACATAAAACCACAGCTGAACAAGAGGCTCCTCAGTCGGTATTTAGCTCCTGTCGCCGTGTAGCACGGTGGGGGCGGGGTCTGATTTACACTAGTTCGGAGTTGATGTTACTACAATGACACTTACAGATTTGATCTGAAGACACTTTGTTTTGACTCCAACTATTTGTAAACTTAGAGTTACATATAACGGATTTGACTCTATTCAGAGTGGAATTAACTCTGCTTTTGCTTAGATTTCACCAACACTAGAAATATAACTCTTCTTACTTTGCTGTGCCCCGTCACCTTTGTTTGCTGTAGGTGGAGCGAGCGGCCTTCAGACTCTCGTACACCTGAGGGACGTAGACGAGGCGGAGAGAGAGGAGGAAGGTGGATGCACGTTCCCTCAGCGATATCCCATCAGGCCTAGGCGAGGAAGCAAGGGACCCGTGAGCGGTCGGGTCGATGTTGTTGTCCTCCACTTGATAGACCCCGGCCAGGCGTCGGAGGTAATGGGCCGCCAGGGAAGGCCTGACAGCTGAGCCCACATCAAGATATACTCATTCACACCCGCCCCTCCTCAGACAACTCCTCCTGGTTCGTCACTGATGGACTACACTGATATGTTGTGGAAAACACATGTATCATGACTCGCAGTCCTCCTTTTGGTCACTCTGAGCACAGAACAACAGTCCAACCCTCCACAGATGCACTTAAACTAGTGATGGATGTCGTGTTAGAAATCACTTTGCCAGTCTGCATCCACAGAGGGGGGGTTGCTGGTCTGCAGAAAACTCCTTGACAGTATTTATTTATGTTCCAATGCGTCTCAAACGCTCCTATAGTCGTTTGTCCTTGATTACTGCAATTCTCTGCATAACCGGCCAACCGAAATGCAATTAGATTTGGGGCCTAAGGCTCCCAGACTCCTACAGACCTCCCCCACAGACTGTTTTCACGTCGGCTGAACTCGCAGGTGTCAGCGAGGTTAACTGGCTCCGGTTGCTCCGTCGCTGAGTTTAGCCCGCCGTTAAACCCTCGCATGACCTCTTAAACGCCACTGAACGATCCATGATTAACCTGCAGCTGGCGGTCGGTTTGACCCCGCCGCCTTACAACATTTCACATCCACCACTGGAAGTCTCTTTTACTGGAAACAGGCTAACCACAGTAGAGGTCTTCGGAACAACCCGACAACCCGAAAACCTGAGGTTCCAACCCGACCTGATTAAGGTCTCGGGTCCATTCAAAAGACGTGACTCCGGGTTCGGGTCGGAATCGGTACAGTTAGTCTCGGGTCCGGTCGGTGCTCTCTTACAGGCTGGGTTCACGTTTACTCCAGAGAGGTAAAAATATTGGCGGTAGCAGCCAATGTCAGGACTCGGGCCAGTTAAATGATTATTAATTAACGTGGCGTGTTTGTCATGAAACAACCGTGTTGCCGTAGCGTGTTATTAGCGGTTTGCCGGCAGCTGTAAAGCACAACAGATCCCCAACATGACAACGTTGGATGAGAGAACATATTCACGACACGTCTTGATCGGTGTGACTATTAGCGTTAGCAGTAGCTAACCCTGGACAGGTCTCCAGTCCATCACAGGGTCACATATACACAAACAACCATGATCACTCACAATCACTCCTACAGGCCATTTAGAACCACCAGTTAACCTGACATGCATGTGTTTGGACTGATGGAGGAAACCCACGCAACCACGGGGAGAATATGGAAACTCAAGCCATTGGCTATGCCTGCTGCCAATCAAAAGACCACACCCCTAATTATAAATAAATGTGTTGCTTTATATCATTTTACCCGATTTAGTACAACAATATAGAAAGAAACCATTTTTTGAACCAGGCTGTAAAGATGTTCTTGCTGTTTTTTTGTTTTTTTTTAACTCTGGCACAGCTGGACATTTTAACTTATTTGAAGCCCCCCCCCCTCCCCTCCCCGGCTCAGCATGGCTGCTCTTCGCTCTGACTCCACTTCTTAACTTTGAAATCCACCACAGGTCACGTTTCCTGGGTTAGGGTTAGGATTACGGTTTAGGGTAAGGGGTTAGGGTTAGGGTTAGGGTTAGGGGTTAGGGTTAGGGGTTAGGGGTTAGGGTTAGGGTTAGGGTTAGGTTTAGGGGTTAGGGGTAAGGGTCAGGGGTTAGGGGTTAGGGCTCAGGGTTAGGTTAGGGTTAGGGTTAGGGTTAGGTTAGGGGTTAGGGGTTAGGGGTTAGGGGTTAGGGGTTAGGGTTAGGGCTCAGGGTTAGGGTTAGGGTGAGGGGTTAGGGGTTAGGGGTTAGGGTGAGGGTTAGGGTTAGGGGTTAGGGTTAGGGTTAGGGTTAGGGGTTAGGGTTAGGGTGAGGGGTTAGGGTTAGGGGTTAGGGGTTAGGGACGGGTCTTGTTCAAACTGTTGTCCCCCCCAGTATCAAGTTTTGTCTCTCACAGCCTCACTCGCTGCTACAAGGATGGATTTATAGTTGAGCACAGGGCTTGTTTTTTTTATTTTATTATCATTGGAGCCTTGTTTTCTGTGAAAGAGATTCAGAAATAGCTACCGAGGCTGTGCTTTATGAGTCAGGCGTGGGGTGGAATGATAACTTAAGTGTTATGTGGTTCAAAGGAGCAATGATGGCACGTTAGCGCGGTTGTTAGTTTCCAGCTGCAGCGAGGTGAGGCAGTTGCCCTACTTTACTCAGACGGAGAGAAAGCACGAGACACCCGTCGTTCTTTAGCAGACGGGAGGCGTTCCTCTCTGTCTTACACTTCTAGAAATATTCATGCTGAAAGAGGATTGTGTGAGTCATGACAAAGAGACATTAATGCGACTTGCTAATTCTAGGCTAGCATTATTTTCTAAGCAATGAGTTCCACGTCAGAGGAAGTTGGTTTTCATCCTGCAGACACGATGACGTACATTTGCTACGTCTGTTTTCCTTTCTGACAAGAAACATCTTTTATTTACGTGCATTGCCCCCCCCCCCCCCCCTTCCTGCTCTGCCTTAAAAATAAGTGCAACACCCCTTGCTTGAACAAAAATAGGATAATCTGCCCCGGTACTGCCCAGATGTTACCAGATATCAGAAGCCCTCAGCAGCTGTTGGAGATGGTCTTTTTCTCCATCACGTGTTATTAATTAGATGCAGATCCTGGCAGAACCAATGCAGGGTGGTTCTGTAACAGGATGGATGTGCTGCACGTTTGAACCCACCTGCAGGTCAGGACGCCAGCAGCAGCGCCACCTACCTCCAGCCTGGTGCAGGTGAGCTCTGAAGGTCTCGTTCACAGCGGATTAGCGGTAACACGCGGGGCTGGATCTACCCGGACACATTTATTCGAACACGTCACACATCCTGGCCTGCAGATCTGGAATACTTTTGCCCGTTTGTTCGTATCATCCCGCTGCTCGCTCATGTAACCGAAAAGTTACTGAAGGTGTGTTTGTTGTCTGATGGGTTTTAATAAATTACTCTGTGAAGTAACGAACAGAGGACATATTTCTGCTGGAACATGCTTTTATTGATCCGTCAGACTGGGCAGCTACTTCTGATCCTGCGAGGACAGAGTCGGTCAGAGGGTGGGGGCGCCGGTTAGAGCTGGGCGATACTGGGAATGTTGGTATCGATCCGATACCAAGTAAATAAAGCCAGTAAATACATCACCTTCCCACAATACAGCAGGTGATAAGAAGGCGATCTGGAGGAAAGATGCTAGAGCTGAGCGATTTTATTGATTCTGCGATATATATCGATATTTTATTTCCCCAGAGAGTATCGATTTTTCATCCGCGGGTATCGATATTCTAAGCTTCTTTCAAAACCCCCGTGTCCCGCGTTTAAAAGCTTGCAAGCAACAAATTGCACTGTTAAAATAAATGAAACTATTTTTCTCAACACATCTTTTATTCATTTTGTCCAGCATTTGCAAGCTGCCTGTCAACCATATAATGTGTAATTGATGCTTTCAGATCAATTAATTCAAACAAAGTCATTGGAACACTCACAAGATTAGGCCTTTGCCGATTGTGCTAGTAAAAGTGGCATATTATGCTAGTGGCAGTGCTCGTTTTTTTGCTCAAATTATGCTCAAATTATGCTCGCTTTTCAAAATTATGCTACTTTTTAAAAAAATTATTCTGTGCACAAACTTCTATCCTGGGCAAGTTGTGCAGGCTTTGGTCTATCATCTCTGTTCTCCCTTCCTTGAAAACTATCTGGATGTAAGTTCACTGCACTTGACTCGTTTGGCGTGGCGGCCGCCATTTTGAAACGAGCACTAGGAGAAAGACTAAGGAGTCTGGGACCGGAGAACACAGACTTCCAGTTCCATTTCATTGAATTCCCGCGGTATCTCAACACAACTAAAAGCAATCGCAAAATAGTAGTGGAACCAACTGTTAATAGTAATCTATCGTTTTTAGTAGCTGAGATCTTCGTTTTCTTGAATTATTCTAAAATTGTGCTATTAAGACAAGAAAATATACGGATTATGCTAGCAGTGCTACGTTTGGAAAAAGGGCAAAAATTATGCTCAATTCCTCAGATAATGCCAAAAATTATGCTAGCACAATTGGCAAGAGCCTACATAAGATGTCAACAAAATCACTTTGTCCCTTTAAAATCTTTTGGAAAATGTTGTAAATGTATTGTAAGAAGAATTATCGTTATATATCGTATCATGAGCCGGATATCGTGTATCATATCGTATCGCGAGATTAGTGTATCTCTACAGCCCTAGTGGTGCATGTGCACAAACGTGTTGTTAGTGTCTGTAGGGGTGTGAAAAAAAAAAATCGATTTGGCAATATATCGCGATTTTTGGCCGCCCAATATAATATCGATTTTTCAGCTCCTAATATCGATTTTTTCAAAAAAAACAAACTTAATAATACACAATAAATAGGTTGTTTTGAAGCAAATAGTTTTGACTCAATTCGTCCTCTGAATGATCAATATCATCTGATGAACATATACAGCAACTTGATTTTTCATCTCTACTTTTAATTTTGATATTAACTGAGTAGAATATCGCAATATATCGTGATATCGTGATAATATCGTATCATGATACATATCGTTTGCCAATACTCAATCCCTAAGTGTCTGTCACATGTGTGCTGTGAGGCTGCGTACAGATCTGGGATCAGTGTAGCTGATGCAGTAAACCAGTGCCGCATGAATGTCCAGGTGCTTTTGTTCTGTCGTCCCTCATTTCTATCGCTTCCTCTGAGCGTCTGCGTCGTGGGCGTGGCTCTCTGCCACCTCTGACCGCCTCCTGATTGCTGATCAGCGTGCACGCCAGCTAACCGCCCACTCATCAGCTCAGCGGCGTCGGCGCGTTTCTTCATCCGCTCGTTGCCAGATTATTGTTCCAGGCGACGCGGTAGATCATGATCTTTGGCCACTTATAACGGCGCACTCTGAGCCTCTGACACTCACGTTGTTTTTGTTAATTAGACAAATCCTCGTCTCCCTGTGCCGTGGAGTCATTACATGCCCACCTGCCTCTCTGGTTGTTCGCCTGATTGCCGATCAGTCATCCAGCCGCTCTGCTCTCTCTCCTCCGCAGGCCGCCGTTTTCCTGCACCTTCCATTCGCCTCACTTTCGTTCCCTTGATTGCGAACGATTTCGTTGTAACTCTGAGTCATGAACTGTGAAGGCCATCAAAACCCTTGAGGGGTTTTCAAGATAAGGTTTCTTCTGCGTCGGCTCTGTGTTGTCTTTTACAAAAAAAAAAAAGATTTGTTTTAAAGCAACATTTTCCTAACCCTGGCTGTTAATGCCCGACCCCTCTTTTTAAATATTCGTATAGTTCGATTTAACGGCTGACTCTTAAGTCTTGAAGCAAAAATGTTGAATGAGTAATAAATGGTCAGCTGAGATCTAAAGACGCTCATCACGCATCACAGAGAAGACAGAAACTAATACTTCTTCACCACAATCGTCTCATTTTCAATAAATCTCTCTCCCCTTTCACTTCTTCTTTTCTAATTCCCCCTCTTCCATCCATTGCTTTGTCACCCTTCCCGCTCTCTTATCTCCTCCCTTCCCTCCTTTCTCCTCGACGCCCCGCTGGGTTTTGAAGCTATTTCCTCGCCTGTTCTTGGAGAACTTTCCCAAGCTCACTCAGAGATCTTCTAAATCAGCTTCCTCCATCCTTTCCTTCCACCCTATTTTCTTTTATCTCCCCTCCTCAGCTCCCCTCCAGCCCCCTGCGGTCGGGGTTCCTGTCCCTCCTCCCTGCTTTGAATCAATAGAAAGTCTTTTTAGATTAGAACCGGAGCAGCTCCACTTGCCAACCTTTCTCTCCCCCGTCTACACATAACTTCTCTGTGCCACACACACATGTACACACATGTACACACATGTACACACCCCATTAGCTGAAGTGGCATCTGCTTTTAATTGTGCCCATATGAGCGCCGGTGAAGCCCCGATGTCCATGAACGGGCCGGCGCTAATTGCACCGCCACATGTCCCTTCGATGCGGGCTGTCGAGCTGAGGGATGAGGTCCGACAGGAACCTGCTGTGTGGGAATCTTTCTCTTTTATATATATTTATATACCCTGCAGTCCTGGAAACTGCAGGTTTATGGTCTTGTGATCATACATGCATCTGTAATAACTATGAAGTAAGAAGTACGATGCGTTTGTACGAGCGCCTGCAGAGGGAGGATCTCCGGATTTCAGATGGTGTTGACATCTTTACTGTTTATTCTGTCAGAGCTGCAAACAAAACAACTGAGGGGATTGCTAAAGCTATGAAAGATTAAATCATGAACTGTTCATTAAGGACAGCGGTGAACAAACGAGTAAAGAATTATGCAACCATCATTCCTCCAACCTGTATCATGATCTGGGGTTGCTTCAGCCGGTCAGGTCTCAGTTCAGCAACCTTATGAGCCCCCAAAAATTAGTGGGGCTGATCCCTGCCACATTCACATACTGGCACTTTTTTCGATTTTCTCATTGCAACATCCACTGGCTGACTTGGATAAACCAAATTAAACAATCAAGGAGAATGTTAAAACTTCTAAAACTGAGTTGGGAACGGTTCAGCGCCTTATCAGAGACTGGACAAAGCCTCCAGCGGGCGGACCCTAGCTCGGGGCTTGGTCCAGACAGCCTCCTGGCAGAGCTCCCCTCCGAGGCGGCTGAGAGGATGCCGAGGAAAAGGCGAGGCAGGCGTTCGCGGTCCGGGGCCGATCCTCGTTGCAGAGGCGGCCCGGCAGGACACTCCACCTCTGGACTCCACCGTCTCGGCTGTCATCCGGGAGGACGTCCCACCTTCGTCTCCCGACCCTGTCTCCATTGTGGCCGGGGAGGGTCCTGTACCCCTTCAGGAGGAGGTCCGGACTTTTGAAGACATCTACCACCGACTTACGTCGTCCCTGAAGGAGTCGACTGACGTGAGTCGGTGGATCTGTGTTTATGACCTCCTCCTGAGGCATTTGACCCTCCGGCCTCAGCTCCTTCAGTTGCCCGAGATACGGACTATAAATGGGAACCTTATTATGCTGAGGGAGGAGCTGGTGGTCCTTAACTCCAGTTCCAAGGCGGTCGATGCACACTCGCTCGGTCTCATTTCCGAGGTAGTTGACGCACCTCAGCCCGGTCTTGTTTCCAAGGTGGTCGACGCACGCAGTGCCAGGAACCAGGAACTGCCGCCTTGGTTCCAGTCCGCTTCCGCCGTGGCCGTCCGCCTCGTCAGCTCCTGGTTCCTGCCTGCCGACGCCGAAGCCGCCCGCCTGAACTGTCTCTGTTTTGCGAGAAGGCCTGGTGACTGTCAGGATTTTTGTTTTTTTTGGTGACTGGATTTCTGTTTGTTCCATGGAATTTAAGTTTAGTTTGTATTTTTGGATTTTTGGATTTACATGTTTCTGGACTTTTGTGTTTTTGGATTTTTTGAATTTTTGTGTTTTTGTTTAATAAACCCTTTTGTTTTCGCACACTCCTGCAATTGGATCCTCCATTCTGCCTCAAAACCTGACATTGGTGTCTGATGAAGAACACTTCACGTCGTGATCTGACTCGACCATCATTGAAACACTGTAACACAATAATTATAGAGTTGACGATGTGAATGTTCTGATGCTGTATGAGGTTATCAAACTGACAGGAAGCCAAAATCAAAATTATGAGTGGTCAAAGTAAGTGTTAGAGTGACGATAACCTGTTCATTAAAGGACATAAAAAGAAAGTTGCACACTTTCTTCTTCTGCTCAGAGATCACGCTGCTGCCATTTAAGTGACTGAAGAGGCTGTTCTTTAATGGAAACATTTCCCAGACTCCCAGAGTAATTGACAAAATAAGACAGTTCTGTAATACGTAATGACGATCATCTGATCCCCACTGAAACGCACGTTAACGAACAAAAATTGCGTCTAAAATCTAGTCTTTACATCAAATGAACTGCAGGAGCTCCATCAGCAGCAGCACGAACGTCTGAATAATAAGCAGAACGAGACACCATTTTACAGGTTATTAACCAGGCTCATCCTTGCCTGACATTATGCCGAATGTAATCATTGCTTTTGATGCATTTAATTCATCCACTGTTCGCACTGTTGTTGTTGTTTTTTATTTGATTGCTGTGAGCGAAGGTTCCAGAAACGGAGAAGGAGCGTAACGACTGGGGCTGAATCTACATAATGAAAGGAGAAAGTGGCTCCTCTGGGAGGAGGAGCTCCGACGCCAGACACCTCAACGACTCCATCATGAACAGCGTCACCGTTCCAGATGGATGGCGTTCATCTTAAAGCAATTGTTTGCTCGTGATGTGCAGAACACATTACTAGAACTGCATCATTAGATTAGGTGATTGGAAACCTTAATGTTCCCCGTGACGAAAATGGATCTTTATAAGAATTAAGCAGAAAGTGCGGAAGAAAACAGGCAACTTGTGAGGAGAGAATAAAGGCAACAGACGAGGCTTTTCAGGTCGCTGTTTTTCATCAGACCTGACTACTCTGTGCAGGCAGGAGTTTGTTCTTCTTCTTCAGACCTCGACCTCATGTGTTTGAGGATCTTTACGGTGGAAAGATTTCACTGATCCTTTACAAAGTTGCTTGTTTGTTCTTTGAAGGTACAGCGTGGAGAATGCAGTGACATCCAGTGGCGTGATCAGCAAACTGGTGCTCTCAGTCGAAACCAGTGTGACCTTCACCACCAGCAACCAGTCTGAGTCGGAGGGTCTCCTGGTTCCAGACTGGTTTCAAGGCGTGACAGCTTTCTGACCGTTAACCAGACCTGTCAGAGCCTTCTAGGAGTCCTGGAAGTATCCGGAGGTTTACGGTCAGTTTATGTGCAGCTGGGAGGAGGACGTGTCTACGTTTGATCATCAGGACCGTCATGGCTACAGGAAAGATTTGTTGAAATTAGTGCTGGGCAAGTTAACACGTTATTATCGCGTTAACGCATTAATTTATTAACGCCGACATTTATTTTATCGCGCGTTAACGCATGTTGCTCACATGCTTTTGTTTTGAAAAGTCTGTTTCTGGCTGCTGCGGAACTCAAAAATAATTGGCAGGTAAACATGGAAAAGTTTAAACAGACATGGAGAACGGTAAAAATCCGTGAACTTTACAGTTCAGGCAGCAACTCAGGTAGCAATATTAACAATTCTGTCTGAAAAAAAAAAAACTTTCAAACCCCTTTTTCCAAGACGATCGCATCATTCCTCCATGTTCCATCAGATCTGCTCCATGTGTTCACTGTCCTGCTGTTCTCTAGCTGGTTACTGCAGTGCAGCTCCATCTAGTGGCAAAGATGTGTAATGACAACAGAAAGTCTCTTCCTTCATTATAAAACAAAGCCATTTCTGGGACTTGTAAATCCTACAATAAAATATTAAAAATAAATTCAGTCTCGTGGCCTGTTTGCTAAAATTAAAATATAAAAAACAGGCTTTTTTTTTGTTTTTTTGTGTTAGATTAAAAAACAGAAAAAAATAAAGAGTCACTTTTTAATTTTTAAAATATTTGATTGACAATCAAAATTGGAAAACAGCAAATGATACACAGATAATTACGGATTGATAAAATTATAGAACTTTAGTTCTCTCTGGGGACGATTCAACAGAAACAAGGTTATTTGTAACAACTGACAAGTTAAACTCCCTGTTAAAAGTTTCTGCTGTTACCTCAGCCTGTTTTAGTGTAAATGATTGTGGCCTCTAGATTGTTAGGATTTTGTTAGTAGACTTTTTTTTTTTTTTTTCATTAAAAAAAAAAACAGGATGACATTAATGCCCTGGCAGTGGCAATAAGCTTTATTTTCAATTTTTAAGATGAGATTTACACTAAATATGTGTTACTGACAAGTACTGATGTTAAAAGTGTTTGAACAACAAATGTTATGACACTTTAGTTCATATGCAGAACATTTAAATAAAAGTGACCTTTACACTACTTTTGAATTCATTATTTGATTTTTCATATACAATGCAATTAATCATGATTAATCAGGGAAATCATGCGATTAATCGCGATTAAAAATTTTAATCGTTGCCGAGCCCTAATTTGAAAAACAAAACAAAACAACTGATCAGTTCTGACTGTTAACTGAATGAAACAAATAAAGGTTTAAGTTAACAAGGCTAAGCTAGGTAGTGACGTCCATCTACTGCAGTGCTTCTCAATTTTTTTTTTATACTAAGCAGTGTTTCCCACACGTTCATTTAGCCGTGGCGGCCTGCCACAAATAAATCTTTCGGCTTTTGACCCGCCCTCGTCTCCAGACTGTTTACGTTGTGAATGTCGCAGGTCGTTTCAATTCTCATCCATTGGGTGGCGGTATGCGTTGTGACACCACCTATAGATTTATAAGTCGCAGAAGAAGAACTCGCGGTGGGCCTATTATTATGTCCGAGAACGACGAGGCACAAAACCGTTTCACACAGCAACTTTACTTTACTTCCAAAAGAGAGAGCATCAACAACAACAACCAAAATGAACGCACGGGCTAAACCAATCGAACTCCAAGTCACGCACGCATAACAACACAGGCAAGGCAGTAGAGTCGAGTGCAGCACAATCGATCATGTTAGTAGACACACATACGTAACACCTATAAATCAAGAAGACGCAGAGGAAGTCGTGGTGGAAGACGCGGGATTCAAGCCACGAAGATACGGTCTATGCGAAGACGTGCTGTTACAAAGGGGTAAAATAAGCCCAAAGGTGGTCTGAAAACCTCTTAACTCATCATGTTATACCAGCCCGTATCAGATCTAGATGCTCAGCATGTGCAGAGACGTGTTATCCTGCTGTTAATGTACGTTAGCCAACAGGCTAACAGCACCTGTTGAGCTGCTGCCGTAATGTCGCCTACATACATCTGCTCTGCTTATGTTCACCCCTTTACACAAATGAGTCTAGTAAATATTTTCTGAAGAAGAAAATTCCTCATCTTGAGGTCGGCTTCGTATCTGTATATTGTGTTTTCAATTTAAGCTTCGTATATGTGTGTGTATAGTCCTCCCCCCCGGACCACACCACCACAAATAGATCCTTATCCTGTGGGAAACACTGATTAAGGGAAACAGAAAAGAAACGACATCGGTCCTGTCACAACTCCTGCTCTTTGTTTCTGGACCGAAGCAGAAACAGTTTATGTCCAGTGGGGAGTTTTATTTGCTCACAACCTCCGAACATGGGTTTGGGTTACAGCTCACCGTGATGCAGACTTAAATAGATTTTCTCTCCACGAGACCATCCTGAAACAGCAGAAACACAGACAAAAAAAAAAAAGAAAAATGTAAAAATGGGGCACAAGCTCAGTGTTTTAGCAGATTATCAAGGCTTCATTTGCTTCAGATCTCAGGCTTTTTTGCGTAATTTGCTCACATGCTCTACGGTTTTTCTCCGCGTACGTTGTTTACGCAGCGTTGTCCCAGAAATCTTTTATTTTCTTTAAATATCACTGGGGGAGACCGAAATAGAGCTGGAGAGAGAGTGAAATCTGATTTAAATGTAACGTTGAGTGAGTATTTCTGTGGGACGCCTGCTTGCTCGCTCACCACAATAACTCAACGGGGACGATTTCACTCCTGTTTTTCAGCTTGTTACACTTCCCCCGAGTGGCAATAAAGTCTAATCCATTTCATCAGTGGGAAGCAGCTCTAATGAGAATTATCGCTCGCAAGGAGGTCTGTGAATACGTCGAGCGGCATAACATAAAATTACCTTTGTTTTTCTTGATTAATTTAAAAAAAAAAGCACCACAAACTCTACATTTTGCTTCCATTCGGAGGGAGGCACAAACATTTCAGCATTAACTTTAAATATTATTTTACGAGAGTGAAACTGGGGAGAGGTAACAAGAGAGAAGGCTGTACAAATGTAATCTTCCAGCACGGCAGAGGTAAGAAACAAGGTATTTCTTGTTGTAATGAGCCCTTTAAAGTGTTTGACAAGAGGAGAGAGGAGGCGATGAAACTTTAATGTGCCAACTGAAGAATCTG
Source organism: Hirundichthys speculiger (assembly GCA_018398805.1). NCBI lineage: Eukaryota > Metazoa > Chordata > Actinopteri > Beloniformes > Exocoetidae > Hirundichthys > Hirundichthys speculiger. The sequence continues at coordinate 12,592 of JAGFBZ010002564.1, read as the reverse complement.
AAAAGAGTCTGGCTGCCTCGGCTCTTTTTATCAAGCAGAGCTCTGCTTCAAGCAGGTTCACAAAAGCCTCGGAGTAAAGAAGACGACCCCCACAAGATTAACACGATGCACGGCACCGCAGACGTGCATCTGAATGCTTGTGAGCCGCCGGGAGAACGTCAGCAGTTGACGTACTGTCACAGATACTCGGAAGCGTCGCTTCAAATGCGCCTGAAACAGTGGCCTCACAGCATAGACGTAATTTAAAATTTAAAATGTTATTATAAACACGACAATGTGGTAGATTTTCTCAATCCCCTCAATTCAATCCCCCCCCCCCAACAATGAGACTTGGTTTCGCCCACCACGGATCTGATGTTATCTCTATTGTTATGTTTCGGAAGTATTCTCGATATCGCACCATGTGATCGGCCATGGTTACACTTCCGGTTTTAGCGTGAGGCGGCAAACAAACGTGCATTCAGGTGTTTTCCACTCACAGTTCCTTCAGTTATTTCCATTTTAGCGTCTTTATTGTATCTTAACTTAGTTTGGCGAGAGTCACTGGTGCCTGTGGTGGCGAGCATGGCTCACCAATATCAGGACGAGTTGAAGCCAGAGGATTTAGCGAGGTATAAAGCAAAATATTCGGCCCAGATTTGTGTCCATACAAGCACACAGCCGATTCTCTGACGAATAACCCCAAACAATGGCCTCGTTTGGGGTACCCAGATGTGTACCATTATCTCATAAAAACTCCTCGTAAGTATATAATTATAGGCTAGATATATTATGGAGTCTCTCGACAGTCACTTGGGTCAGCAGCCCCAGCAGACTGACCTAGCATTTTTTTTTTACCAGACCTGAAGGATCTATAATGGGGCCTCCCCAAACACGTCAAAATATTAGATCTAAACCTAGAAATTAAAAACTAAAATCTGATTTCTTACCTGTTATAAAGTGTGCTGAACAAACATACGTGTAGTCTGATTTGGGCACCTAAATTTCCCTAGAGTATTTTCGTCTGCTCTGTTAATAGCGAGCAGCCATTTTCTTCTTCTTTCAGGCTCAGTAGCCTCGCTAGGAATCATATCAAATGACAAATGCGGCTGGCGAGGAACATTGTTGGTGCAGTTGAACACACAACAGTTCTTCACCATCTTTCCTCCTATCGTAAACTGCACGAAATCAGACAGAACAGGCACAAAATGCAAAATGCATCGGCTTCGCCAGCAATAGTGAGCGTTTTTTCCCCCTTGGCCTTGTTGCTTTGGCCCGCGGATGCCCGGATGTTTGTGGTCGAGAATGAGGCGAGCTGAAGGTGAAAAGAATGAAAATGTCTTCCCAACAGGAGGTAGGATTATTGCTAGAGCTTCAGTGCCACCACTCACGAGTCAAATGTTGAATAAACCAAAGTTAGTCCTACTCTTTGCTGTCCTGTGTCTCTTAGCTGTTATTTAACACATTGGGCGCCAAACGTCTTAGTAGTTTTTTTCACAGCAACATTATCCTGTCTGTCCTGACCTGCTCCTCCGTGAGTATCAGACTTGTATCTATGAAATAACGTATAGAAAACGCGTTTTCAATTAGGGATGTCACTTATTTACCCCTATAATGCAGCGGGACGGCGCTGTAAGCAGCCTGCTGCTGATGCTGCTCGGACCAAGCAGTGTTTTCGGCGGCTCGCTCAACTTCGTCGGTCACTTTGACAAGAAAGTTTAAATAAAAAAGTCTCCAGAGGGTTTGGACAGTCGTCTGGTTTTACCAGAAAGTTGGCAACACTCATGGTGTTCTGGAAATCCCACGATCTAGCGTGTTAGCTGTTTTAGGTTGTTGTAAGGTGTGTTGTATTGTAAAGTTGAGGTTTATGGTTGAAACCTTTGATACTTTATTATTTTGTGTGTTCTTTGGACAAATAAACCTAAACGTAAACCTAGTTGTAAATGTGATTTATGCTATATTTTCACTATTGATCTGTCTCTACCTGAGTGGCTCATCCAGCCCGAGTCACTCAACCCCCCCAATGTTCAACTCAAAGTTACACCCTTGCCTCACAGTGAAAGCTGATCTCTGTAAACACGGGTTTCACTGCGTAGTTTTGGAAAATCAAAAAGGAAAAAAAAAAAAAAACAAACCCCGCTGAGTAAAATATGCAGACGCAGCCTGCGAAATGAGCCAGCGGACCCTTGATTTGTGTGTTTGTTTGCTCTTCACCCACCGGGACTCTGCTAAAGCGTTAAAAAGCAGATTTTGTTTGAGCTTTCATTAGGCTGGCTGAGCAGAATTGAAGTCAATCGACCTAATTCACCGATGCGTGCACTGTGAAAATGTTTATGTGATGCTTTTTCTTTGCTACTTCCTCTTCCAAATAAATGGAAGTCCATTTCAGCCTGCAGAAACCCTGATGGCTTTATATCCCTCCGTGCTAATTCTGGCCGTCCACCAGGACACGGCACAGCAAGGCTTAACCTCCAATCACCAGCCAAACCACACTCCTGCTGATGATTAACTTCCACGATGGCTCTCGGGCAGCGAGGGGGGGGGCGTTGTTCACCTTTTTAGCAGACGCAATATTAAGAGCTCCATCATACTGAACTTTCGGGCACCGGCATCCATCTCCCTCGCTGAACTCCGCTTTGCATTTAGCTCCTGGCGGTTGCCGGCCCATCGGCGCCGCAACATGGAAATTCAAGAAGCGTTGTTGGGAAACAAGCATTCAGAGGGGGGCTCATTAGAAGCGGGAAAACGCACTCGGCGCCCGAAGACTGGAGGAATAAACGAGGCGACGTGAACGTGACGGACGACGTGAGTCACAGCGGTTGCTAGCAGGACCCAAACGACGCTCTGAGCACACAGGCGAACAGGCGTGGAGCTCCGCAGCTAAAACACAGTTAGCATATCAGCTGGCATGTGAAACTAGCTAATGCTGACTTTACAAGATCCGTTGCTTCTGTCAAACGCGGAGGTAAAACGCCATAAACGTGAGCCCGCATGTGCTTCATCAGCAAATAAGTACTGCGCTGACGAATTTAAGACGCAGCTTGAATGTTTGGCTTGTCGCACTATAAATGTACGGTGTTAGCATTCTGACAGCTGCTAGTTAGCTCTAAACGTTAGCTCCAGATATACTGGACACATTTAAATGTTTGTCTGCCATAAATAATCACAGGAGAGTTCAAAGAGTTGACCCCCCCCCCCCCCCCCCCCCCCCTTGCTCTTCTGGTAGTTTTTTAACTGGTGAACCAACATTTCCAACATAAAGCTACACTGTGAGTGTGTTTTACTTTTACTTAGTTTAGTATTACTGTACTTGTTAGTTCACTATTTATCCAGTTTTAGCCAATGATGGTAGAGACGGTCTTTACCCCATGATTCAGATCTTGTAGATGCATCTTTAGCTGCAAAGACTTGAAGTAGCCATCTCCTCTATGACTGTATCGGTCTCTCAGATCCCAGTGGAGGAATCTTGAACCCGATATCATCCTCAACATTAATTCAGATGGGGCATTTGTTCATACGTAGCAGTCTTAAGGTCTCACCACATCATTTTAATTGGTTGGTGGTCCAGACTTTGACTAGGTCAGGGGTCTTCAACCCTGGTAGATGTCTCCCTGCTTCAGCACACCATCATCCAGGTCTGCACAGGTCCGTTAACGTGAATCAGGTGCGCTGAACCAGGGGAACATCTAAGACATGCAGGGTTGCGGTTTTTTGAGGTCCACGGTTGAAGACCCCTGGACTAGGCCGTCCCAGAACCTCGGTTATTTTATTTTCTGCCTTTGTGATGTAGATTCACTGTCCTGCTGGCATTGATGTCAGCAAAAATTCGACCAAGCTGTAGCTGTCAGACAGATGGCCTCACGTTTGACCTCAGGAATATTCTGGCCTTCAAACAAGTTCAGGTCCCAAGTCATCGCAGCTCCTCCACTGTGCTTCAGCAGGGGGTATGAGCTGTTTCTGCTTGGTCTTCGCCACACATGGCGCTGGACATTCAGGCCAAGCATCTCCGCTTTGGTCTCATCTGTTCCTTGAAAGCTGATCAGAAGTATTGCGGTTTGTTGAGATGCAGTTTTGCAAACGTTAGTTGTGTTTTCATGCTTCAAGAGAAGAGGCTTACTCTTCGCAAGTCCCAACAAACCAGACTTGATCGGTCTTCGGTGGAGTCACGGACCTGGACGTTTAACGCGCTCAATGAAATTTAGTCCTCAAGTACTGTCCGGTCTGAAGTTGGTGTAAATTTCAGACTATCTTAGTTAAGCCTTAATAATCTTTCTTACAGTAAAGCGCTGAGCTCCAGATGGTTTAGAAATGGTTTTATAACCTTTTCTAGATTGATTTACAGCATTTCTTAGATCACTGCTTACATCTTTCCCTCTTGGCGTTGTGTTAACACACACATCCGAAGGCTCCAGAATAGCACACTGGCAGAGCAACCACTTCTATGGAGACCTGCACACCTGCTGAAGATCAGTTCATCAACCGCTAATGATCAGCAACACCTGTCTGCAGCGTACCGTCTTCAATCACATGGAAGCACCAGCGGGGTACTTAACGCCCAAATCTGTTTTTTTCTTCTTCACTTCATCTTTGTGAAAAAAGTTCGAAGCTGTTGTTTGTCTGAGGGTCTGTCCGCCTTATGCTGAGACCTGCTGAGATCTGAAGACTTTTTTTTTCCAGCATGCTTTTACGTAAAAACGGGCTCACAAAAGGGGAAGCTGACCTTTACACGGTGCCGGTCGCCCTCCGGTTTTACCAGCTCCGAAAAACCCTCGTCACACGGAGGCGTGCCGGATCCGCCGATCCAAAAATCACACCTGTTAGGATTTAGGATTAACTCACAAGAGCAGTTTTAACTGTTGCATGTGGCGATGCTGTCTGCTTTTATGACCGTGAGTCCTCACTAGCATAGATAAACACATTTTAGTGACATCTCATTTCCTGGGCAAACAACACAACAGCATGTGTCTGGAGCTGTGATTCAGAGCTGTTGGCCACCTGGATTCTGAGACAAAGAGCAATAAACTCAGAAGAATGAGGATCCGCCTTTCTGGAGCTATAAGAACAGACACAATCTGACATTCCTCCGCCAAGGAGGTTGTGTTTTTGCCGGCGTTTATCTGTCTGTCTGTGTTCAAGATAACTCAAAAAGTTATGGAGGGATTTTGATGAAATTTTCAGGAGTTGTCAGAAATGTGAAAAGGAAGAACTGATTTGATTTTGGGTGTGATCCGGAAGAAATCATGGATTCTGGATCACTTTCAAATTTTCGATAACATTACGGTCAATGGGGCCGAAAATTTTCGTTAAAATTTTAACGAAGATTTTCGTTAAAATATCTCCATTGATTATTGCCCAAAACTCATTAAATTTGACTCAGGGATTGACAATGGGAGCCTCTATCAAATTTCAAAGGCTGATCCGGATCTGATCTGGAGAATTACTTTCACACCGGTCCAGCGCGGGAAAAGGCCGTGTGAAACGGCCTCAGCAGGTAATTTTCTGCACAAGCTGCTCGCTGCAGTCCAGTGTTATAATAGTTTTGGATTTTCCATTAATTTTTAGTTTTTATTTAGTTTTTAGTTTAGTTTTTCAAATTCAGTTAGTTTTAATGTGTTTTTAGAGCAGTTTTGCTAGTTTTTATTTGTTTTGAAATACTTAGTTTTAGTTTAGTTAGTTTCAGTGTTAGTTTTAGTTATATTTTGTAAATTAGGGTTGTAATTTTGGTTGGAGTGAAGCACTGAACTTTTTGAAGGCTATCGAATCGCATAGTCGTGTTTACATTCTGGTCTCAATAAACATATTTATCAATGCGTCTTCCCTCTTGTGGTGTTCCTGCGTATTTACTGACCAGCAGCTATCTGGTCTCCATGGAAACAGTCCATTATAGTTGCTGTTTTCTCCCGTTCCTTCCCAACGCTGACTGGCCTGCAGCTGTAGCTTCTCTTTCCAGGGGGCTAGCTTAGGCTAGCTTATCCAGCTAGTCTTGGTTAGCCTTCTTGTGTGTGAGCTTTTCAAATGGACTTTCAGATTCGTGGGTTTTTTTTCTCCTTCAGAAGTATTCCACACATTGTATCACCTGCTTCTACAACAAGGCTCTTATTTTTATCGTTAACACAGTCATAGTCAAAGAAATCCCAAATAGGACTGAGACGCTTTCTCCCAAGTTTTGCCGCAGCCATTACTGCTGATCACTTTTTTAATTTTATTTATTTATTTATTTATTTTTGCGGTTGTTGTTGTACGGCAAAGCGAAGTTAATAGATTTCAAACATTTATGAGAAAAACATTACAAATACGAAAACGAGGTTCTTGATATTATTATAGTTAATTTTAGTTCGTTTTATAAACACATAATACAGTTTCAGTTAGTTATCGTTTTTATTTTATTTCAGTTAACAAAAATGTTTTTTCAGTTCTAGTTTTCGTTATTTCGCTCGTTTTCGTTAACGATAATAACCTTGGTGCAGTCCTGATGAAATGTGACCTAAACAGGAAGAAACTGTTTTGGACCACTTTCAGCTGTGCTTCAATACAGTTTGCTGACTGGTTAATTTTTAGAGCAGCAAGTTAGAAAAATGCTTGGTTTAGTCAAAGTAAATTAGCATCCATGTTGAAGGTAGCCTCTCGGTGGAGAAGGTGAGGCTAATTTATGTGTTTTTAATAGTGTTTGGACATCGGCGGAGATCAGATGGCAGAGGAGCACACCGGTGCACGACTGGAAAGCCAGCACTTGTTAGTGGAGTGAATTAGTGATGTGGCTGCATTTTCCTAATGAAACTTCACTCTCCCTCCGAGCACCGGGATTATGTGATCACCGGGGGTGGGGGTGGGGGGGGGGGGCGGTACCCGCCACGATTAAATACAACCTGATCTGACGTGAGACTGTCTCCCGTCACGCGTGCAGCACAGGGACGTAAAACGCCTTCATTCCCTGAGATGAAACCGTCTGCCTCGTCGTAGCAGAGCTCCCCCAGCTTGGGTTTTTTTTTTTTTTTTTTTTTTTGGTTTAATTGCAGCCGGTGGCCAAATCCTTTCCATTTGCATCGATCTCCTTTGAAGAGAGATGCAGATGAGCTTAACGAGTGTGCTAATTATGCCTGCTCGGCGTGGGGGGGGTCTGCTGTATCCGCAACTTCGGCGTGCGTGCACGGCTGTTCAGAGATTGACTGTTTACCTGTTGGGGACAAGCAAGTAGAGCAGTGATTCCCAAAGTGTGGGCCGCGGCCCCCTGGTGGGCCGTCGTGGGACTGCAGGTGGGCCGTGAGAGGTCATTAAAATTAAACAAATGTGTTTTAAATCCTCGATCTTTTTTAAATGTGTTTTTAATTACTGTAAAATATTCATGACATGATTAAAAAAAACATTAAGAAGTAATAAAACAAACCAGTTAAGTGTTATTCTACCTTCATCTTAACATAATATGACAAGTGTCACCTTATTTGTTGACCCCTTACATTAATATCAGATCATGCTTCCTGGTCCTGGATGTTGATCACAGTTGTGATTAAAGGTTTCGGTGGGCTGCGGAGATTTTTCACATTTCAAATTGGGCCTTGGTGTTCTGAAGTTTGGGAATGGCTGAAGTAGAGGAATGAGGCACGCGGTGTAGAGGTCTTCACGGGTCCACTTTCATGGACCCGAACCCGAATGGACCCGTGAAAATTTGACCCGAAACCGACCCAACCCGAACTATTATCATAAGTCCGGGAGTCCAAACCCGAATGGACCCGCAATATTTGGACCCCGAACCGACCTGAGTCTTTAGTTTCCGACCACGAACCGAACCGAGTTACCCGAATAGAACCGAGACAATCCAGCCCATAGTTGCTCATGTTAAAGTTGTCTAGCGTTGAATAAAACTTGATTTTCTTACCTAAAGTTGTCTTCTTCTACCGGTTCAGTTGCTACATAGGCTACGTGATGTAAACAACAATAAATCCACGTCATTATTTTCTTTGTGGATACAGATGCTATTGGTAGCAACTGCTAACGCTAATAGCCTACACTGGTCAGGATGTGTCATGAATGTGTTCTCTCATCCAGCGTTGTCATGTTGGCGATCCGTTGTGCTTTACAGCTGCCGGGCAAACCGCTAATAACACGCTACGACAACACGACTGTTTTTATGACAAACACGCCACGTTAATTAATAATTAATTAAACTGCCCCGAGTCCTGACATTAGCTGCCACCCACCAATATCTTTAACCTCTCTGGAGTAAATGGGGACCCAGCCTGTCAGAGAGAACCGACCGGACCCGAGACTAACTGTACTGATTCAGACCAGAACCCAGAGTCACATCTTTTGAATGGACCCGAGACCCGATTCGGGTCGGGTCGGAACCTCAGGTTTTCGGGTTGTTCTGAAGATCTCTAACGCGGTGCATTTGCTGTCATTGAACGGATTCATGGCGTGTCCGTCCCTCTGCTAGCGAGCGTGACGGCGGTGACTGGCGCTGTCTCTCCGAGCACACAGCGGCCCGGACCCACAGAGCAAATGTCGTTTGACAGGCCCGTCTCCCCCTCTCTCCCTCAGCCTCCCTTCCTCTCTCTCTCATTCACTCCTCTTCGCTGAAAGGGATGTGATGACGCAGAAGAGTGACAGAGCTGCAGCGTGAAAAGCCGTGACAACGGCAACAATGTGCACACTCGCTACAAAACATCTCGAAGACGTGAGTTTACCGCAGCTGCATCCGTCACAACCTGTCAAACGTTAATGGATTTTGTTTTCTTTATTTTTTATTTTTTCTTGAGCAGCAGGGAGCGCAGATGAAAGCTTTGCTGGCAGAAACAGCCCCCGTGATTTCCTGAAACTCTTCACCGGAGGAAAAAATGGACGACACTTCTGACATTACGAACAGCGTTGCGATGCAAGCTTCCCACTTTCAGAAAGCATCACAGCTTGTTTCTCGCCATAATGACGTCTTCAGGGCCCCGCCGCGGCGCTTTCAATCTGTCTTGTTACCTGAGGAGGGAAAACAAAGTGGGAGATTTATTTTCATGTTGATGAGACACTTTATTTGCTTTGCAATGAAATTCTTTGCAGAGCAAAAGATGAATTTCCAGCAGACAAATCTTAACGCACGACTAACAAGAATAGGATTGGGTATTCCAAAAAACTAATAAAATAAAATTGAAAGAAACAGTTTAACAATGCGACATGACACACTGGAAGGAAAGTGCAAACTAAAGGGTGTGTATGTTGCTTTTAAATGTTGATAAGAATGCAAAAGGAAGTGTCCTTCGATGTCCTTGCTATCATCATAAAGATGAAAGAGTGTGTAGACGACAGCAGCAGCAGATCGGTTGTAAAGAGACACCACATCACTGTTGCTCACGAGATCTTCTACCGAGCTTGTTCCTTCCTGTTAAAAGACTGATTTTGAAACATTCTTTACTCTAATTTGGATGATTTACTGCTTAAGCGGTGTTCGCTGGTGGATCTGGCGCTCTGTAGCTTTGATGACGAGTAACCGCGGCAGTGTGGGAGGCTGAGCTTCTTGGACGCAAATTACCATCTTGAATAAAAACCCCAAACTTCAGATGGGTTGAAGAGGAAACATCAAGGTCGCAGGGCAGGAGCAAATGGGAAAACCTACATCTAATTTCTTCCTTTGATCATAATATGGAATGTAAATCTCGGACACATAAAACGGGTGAGCTTGGAGCATTTGATAGTAAGAGTTCAACACCACGAAGAGTGACCATGTCATTTAGAAATCAATCCAACCTGTAGTATTATGGAATATTATATATTGTCTAAAATGTATTCGGTGGTATGCAGTTGTGACGTCATGCGGGAGACGCACCAGTTATTGTTGTAGTAGCTACCGGCATTAATTAATTCATTCATTCATTAATTCATTCATTCATTCATTCATTCATTCATTCATTCTGCTCGGTACCAAGTGCCGGTTTCGCCTGATGTGTTTCCATTGCTGTTAATAAAGACCAACTCCAAGCACGTTGTTGTACGACCTTTTTACAAGAGTAACCCGACAAAACCGACATGAAGTCTAACAAATCATGACAACAACAAAAACATTAGGCTACCTGGCCCCTAATAAGAACATTAGGCTACCAGGCCCCTAATAATAACGTTAGGCTACCTGGCCCCTAATAAGAACGTTAGGCTACCTGGCCCCTAATAATAACGTTAGGCTACCTGGCCCCTAATAATAACATTAGGCTACCTGGCCTCTAATAATAACGTTAGGCTACCTGGCCCCTAATAATAACATTAGGCTACCTGGCCTCTAATAATAACATTAGGCTACCTGGCCCCTAATAATAACATTAGGCTACCTGGCCCCTAATAATAACATTAGGCTACCTGGCCCCTAATAATAACATTAGGCTACTGGCCCCTAATAATAACATTAGGCTACCTGGCCCCTAATAATAACATTAGGCTACCTGGCCCCTAATAATATTAGGCTACCTGGCCCCTAATAATAACGTTAGGCTACCTGGCCCCTAATAATAACGTTAGGCTACCTGGCCCCTAATAATAACGTTAGGCTACCTGGCCCCTAATAATAACGTTAGGCTACCTGGCCCCTAATAATAACATTAGGCTACCTGGCCCCTAATATTAACGTTAGGCTACCTGGCCCCTAATAATAACGTTAGGCTACCTGGCCCCTAATAATAACTTGACTCGCTGCCAACAATGTCAAGTTGAAGTTGTTGTATCCAGTAGTGCACAAGGTGTAACTGATGCCTTAGTAGAGGTCTGTTTCTTCGTCTATCACCGGGCCCTCCTGGGCCTGGGCCGGGGGAGTACTGCCCCCCCAGCCCCCCCTGAAGCTCCACCACTGCCATGAGTATTTTCTATCCCGGTATCGGTTTCGAAACAGCTCTACCCTCGAACACTGAACCATCTGCTCACACCAGGGGGATACTGAGCATTTCATACAGATTTACAGGGAGCATATAGACCTAACAAGGCAGTACTTGTTTCCATACACTTGAAATGCACAGACTATTTTCTCATTCAAAAAAAGATACTAGTTTTCCTCATGGTCTTGTTGCTGTTTATTTTATCTATTTATTTTTTTCAGGAGAGCTGGATGTTTCCTCGGCAGGCAGCTCAATCACTCCACGACAGACCAGGGCCAAACAATGTGAGGAGATCAGACAGATACATGCGCACACCTCTGCTCAAACACACCGGGGATTAACTGAGAGCGAGGCGGCAGGCGGGAAGTGAGACGGATGCTGGCTGCTGGAGGATCGTCGCATCACACCGCTGCCGGGACTTGGAGATGCTTTGCTGCTTGTCTGTGGAAACACGAAATAAAATCATCGCTGTAGCACCTGTCACCGACCACAATAAAAATAAAACAACAACAACCCGTGTGAGTGACCGGCCATCCATCTGCATCCAGCCTTCATGAAGGTAGCGCTTGAAACTCATTTCACAAGGAACGTAACCCCAACGGAGTCTCAGACGTCTCACCTGACTGATTCAGCGGACAACTGATGCTGAACGCTTGTGACTCATAAGGCTTGTATTTAATTTGCAACACGGTCATTAAAATCTGTTAATCGTATGCATTGTGTTAATTTGGTGTCAAAGTCAGGTAAGGACGAGGCTTGACGGACTCTGTGGTTTAGTGACTCCAGTAATGCGGAGCGACCCTGTGCAATTTCAATATGATAATTGGAAGGAGTCCCTCTGCCCCCTCCATTACACACTAACACACACTGACACACACACAAATGCACACAAACTTTGGCAGATGAGAAAGCAATACAGCTCCCCCTTTTGGCAGGATCTCCTCAAGGATAAGCATCTTCTCTCGAAACATCTCCACTGGAACAAACGTCAAACATCAGGACTGATTCATTAATTCATCGACTATCTCCCAAATGTCCTGCAAACGAACGCACCTTTCTCACTGCAGCTCTTATTATTCATCGTTGTGTGGCAGTTTGGTTATGCAAGACAAAAACAAGGGAGCACCAAAATCCCCTTCTACAATGAAGCAAGCCAGCTGTGGGGAAATGAATTATTCATAAAAAATGCAGCACAATACTCCAATTCAGCCCCACCATGAAAAAGTGCATCTCAGACATGTGGGCTTAATGTTGAATTTTCCTGTTCATTCGTCTGCCAAGCTCAGCCATTACAGCACCAGTGCTTTAATACAATTACACGAGATGCTTAATGTCCACAGCAGCACTGTGTGGAAGCTGCTGAAGTCACAGCTGATAAGAAGGATGAGCGTTTAAAGCCCACACTAATATAGAAACTATAGGCACGGCAGTGACTGCTCAAGTGTCACATCTGCTTAGAAAAGTGGAGAAATTTGCCCTCTGGGCTGAAAATAAGGCACGACTGTTGCCACTGCGGCTCAAGTGGAAAAGCCCAAAGCCAGCGCCGTTGCGTTCATGGACTCAACCGATTTACGACATTTAAGATGACCTAACATCGCCTAAACATTTTTGAGGAGCCATTAACTGTCTGGAAGATGTAATTTTTCATACTGATTAAGATCATTCTCTCGTTCTTCTTTAAGGATTTCGCATATTTAACAGTGACTAATGTGAACCTGCGGTAGGACAGCATCAAACACGTGAGAGCGCTGTGCTTTCCAAGCGGAGCCTGA
>JAGFBZ010002563.1:0-35185 GCA_018398805.1 Hirundichthys speculiger | reverse complement strand
GCGTCGCTGGTATCACGATGCGGCTTCCTCTCACGACCATCCCGTCATACTCTGAAAGTTCATCTCTCATAGAAAAGTACTCACGTATGTTACTCGGTACTTGGCATGCGTGTTCTGGCCAGCCTGCCTGACGTACCTGATCACTGTCTGCAGCTTCTCATCCACTGCAGTCGCTGCTCGGATGTTGTTCATCTTTTGTGGGGTAGCTGGCATGCTGCCCATGACTGCTGCAACATAGCACTCAACCTCAGAGTGCGTGTCTCTCCCATCCTCCACGTGGCTCAGTGGGCTCCGTGACAGTGTGTCGGCCACCACGAGGGTCTTCCCCGGCGCATACGCAGCCACTGGCTTAAAGCGCATGAGCCGCATAAGAAGTCTCTGGCACCTTAAAGGAACGTTGTCTAAGTCCTTACTGTCCATTAGTGGGACCAGGGCCTTATGGTCTGTCACAAGTTCAAAACTCTCCAGTCCGTAGAGGTATTTTTCAAACCGCTCACAGGCCCAGACACTCGCCAGGCACTCTTTCTCAATCTGCGCGTATCTGGTCTCTGCGTCGGTTAGCCTCCTTGAGCAGTACGCGACTGGTTTCCAGTTTTGTCCATGGAGCTGCAACAGCACGCCACCGAGCCCATAGCTGCTCGCATCAGCTGAGACTGCGGTGGGTCTGTTGATGTCATAAAACGCTAACACTGGCGATGTCATCAGTAGCTCTTTTAGCTTCTCGAAAGCTGTGTGTTGTGCAGGACCCCAGGTCCAAGCTGTCTTGGACCGGAGCAACTCGTCCAGTGGCTGGCCCACTGTGGACAGGTTCGGCACATATTTACCGAGATAGTTTACCATGCCGAGGATGCGTTTGAGCTCGTGGACGTTCTCTGGTGCAGCGAGCTCCCGGATTGCTCGCACCTTTGCTGGATCCGGCCGCACGCCTGTGGCATCGACCACCTGGCCCAGGAAGTTGAGCTGCTCCTGTCTGAGCTTACACTTTTCCTTATTGAGCTTGAGCCCGGCAGACTCAACTCTCTCCAGGACCTTCTGGAGATGGAGGTCATGCTCTTCCATGTCCTTTCCGTACACAACAATATCATCCATGTAAACTGAGACGCCCTGCAGGCCTTGAAGCGTCTCCGACATTTTCCTTTGGAAGATTTCCGGGGCGCTCGTTATTCCGAACGGTAAGCGCCGGAAACAGTACCTGCCAAAAGCGTAATGAACGTGGTGAGTCGGCTGCTCTCACTGTGCAGAGGAATCTGGAAGAATCCCGAGGCTGCGTCGAGGCTGGAGAACACTGTTGCTCCACACAGCTCTGCTGTAATCTCCTCTGGTGTAGGTAAGATGAATCTCTCTCTCTTTACCTGTTCATTTAGTTTCTTTAGATCCACACAAATACGAACCTTTCCATTCTTTTTGAGCACGGGCACCATGGGGGCGCACCAATCGGTTGGCTGGGTTACCTCCTCTATGATGCCATTCTCCTCCATGCGGCGCAGCTCCTCTCTGACCTTGGACATCAGCGGTATTGGGACCCTGCGCGCAGTCTGCACCGCGTACGGGGTGGCGTTGTCCTTGAGCTGTATCCTCACAGGCTCTGTTTTTAGTGTGCCATGCTCTCCAAAGGCACCATGGACCTCCTCAATCCGTTTCACGAGGCCCATCTCAGCTGCAGTGGATCTACTGAGTAAATTGTTGACAGATTTTCCTCTAATAACATACACTGGGAATGAGTATGAGTTTTTCTTGTATGTGGTGTTAACTTGAAATTGTCCTTTACAGTCTAATTGACCCCCTGGGCTGGTCAGAGATACACTGGTCTGCTTCAGCTCTCTCTCTGGAATAAGCATATTGAAAGTCTCTTCACCATTACACTAGCATCAGCCCCAGTATCGATCTTAAACTTCACTGGAGTTGCACCCAGGAGAAGTTGCACTGTCCCCTCATCACTCATATTTGCATCCACTGATCCCAGAAAGTATTCACTCTGCTCATCTGCCTCTGTTACTTCACTCACCGCTTTGGTTTTGCACTGGCTCTGCCAATGTCCGTTCCTGACGCATTTGTTGCAAGCTGAATTGCGAGCGGGGCATCTCTCTGGATCCTTGTGCTCCGTTTTGCCGCAGCGGCCGCACTTCCTCCCGTGCTCCGTCTTTCCCCCTCTCTTGGCGTTGCGCTGCCACTTAATATTCTTCTTCCGCGCGCCCCGCACCTCTTGTACGGACGCCATGGCTGCCGTGGCCTCTGCTGCCTGCGCACTGATTTGCATGTTCCCGTCTCTGACTGGCGTACGGACTGTTTGGTCTTCGCCAGTGTAAGATCCGCATGAGCTGCAACTTGCGAGACTGCTCTTTATCTCGAATCCCCACCACGATTGGTCCTATATTTCGTCTTACTCTCCCTACTCGCAGTGTTCGAAAATCATAAAAGCCTGTGAAAGCTCTGCCGGCTCGCCAGGCCGTTGCACACGCTGGTGGAAGACGGCACGCTCATGGATGATGTTCCGCCGTGGGAAAAAGTACTCGTCAAACTTATCCATCACTATTTTGTAATTATTCTGGTGTGCTGGGTCAGTAAAGGTAACGACTTGAATATATTTTCCGCTTCATTCCCCATTGCGTACCCAGGAACATGTATTCACCCCTTCTGTGAGCTCCTGCCGTTCGATATCTCTCGAACCGCCTTTTCCAGTCAGTCCACTCCGTCGGTTTATCGAAGGTGAAACTCTCCGGTGGGTTGAACTTCGCCATGGTTTACACTCTTTGCAAAACCACGGGCCACTTCTGACACAGTATAATATCGCATGACCACAGTTGCGTGTTCTTAAAGCTTTACCGGGCTATCGGGTTTTTTCACAGCTACGGTGAGAATAACTTCGTGACTGCCTTAAAAACCCCTCCACTGCTGTAACACCCAGTAAACAGCGACATCACGACAACCGTAAAGCATAACACTCTAATACTCTGACACCTGGTATCTGCTGGAGATACCAGTCCAGTTTGGGGATTACAGCTTCCAGTGATGTTGATTATGGAGTTCCATGTCTGCTTTACCTGTGCTACATTGTTTCAGGAGCTTCCTTCAGGAGCTTCCTTCAGTTTCTCCCTTCAGTTGCTTCCTTCAGGAGCTTCCTTTAGTTGCTCTCTTCAGTTGCTTCCTTCAGTTGCTTCCTTCAGTTGCTCCCTTCAGTCGCTTCCTTCAGGAGCCTCCTTCAGTTGCTTCCTTCAGGAGCTTCCTTCAGTTGCTTCCTTCAGTTGCTTCCTTCAGGAGCTTCCTTCAGTTGCTTCCTTCAGGAGCCTCCTTCAGGAGCCTCCTTCAGGAGCGCTGCCTGCATCAGGGTCCTGTCTGGTGTGGTAGATCCCTGCCTCTATAGATCTTATAGAACCTGTTCATTCACAGCCATAGTCAGTTCCTCTGTGCTGTCTGTCAGTGCCAAAGAAAACAAGAAACATATCTATGTGCGCGTGTGCACGCACACACACACACACACACACACACACGCACACATTTACAGGAGTTCCCATTCTCTGGTTCACAGGCCAACAGCTCTGAGGCTTAACCTTCCCTCAGGTGTGCTGAGGGAAACTCTATCTTCAGTTCACAGAAAATATTATCACCACAGACAATACTGCAGTCAGCTGACACGAATAGCAGCTCTATATCTGTAGCTCTCATTTCCAACACTATATATCAATGTTAGGAAAGGAATATGTAAAAAATAATGTTCATCGCCTTCAGCTGCCATTTCAGAGAGTTCTTTCATCCAAAGTGCACTGATAGTGAGCGTTTCTAGGACCGTATGAGGGATTTAACCCGACTGTGTGGTGGAGGTGCAGATGTTGGAGGTGCTGCAGATGTTGGAGGTGCTGCAGATGTTGGAGGTGCTGCAGACGTTGGTGGTGCTACAGATGTTGGAGGTGCTGCTGTAAGGATGCCACCTGGACTGACTGTGTCAGAAAAAAGAAGCTGGTATCTATGTGAGATAATAGCAGCATTTTGACTAACTTACAAACTACTACTCGTTGCTTTTTACACCCAAACATGTTATTAAATTACATATGGAAATATTACAACTTTGTCAGACTCAGCTGAATAGTGAATAAAATTAAACAACTATAAAAGCTATTTTTCTACACTGTATGGAATAAAAACTTAACCCTTAATGATGTTAACTGAAAAGAATCATCAAGCCTCTGAGACAAGGCTTCACAAAGACACTTTATTGTACTGCTTCTGAGCAGATCTGATGCCTTTTCACTTCCATGAAGGCTGGAGATAATTTCTCTAAACGTTCGTCACCACTGTTAAACCTCTTATAAAGGTTTTAGGCTGCTTTTCCTCTTTTTTACCCCCATAACTAAAACTTTTGTCTATTTACTCTGAAATTTTAACAGCATGACCCTTTTACTTTTAAAGGCAGTGCATCGCTGTGCATTTCGGGTGGTGAAATGAAATAAATGGAACTAAAACAGTATTTTGAATAATTTCTTGCTCGCGGGTGAGAAAAGGTTTTTTTTTTTTGCTGTGCATTTGGAGAACATAAAACTGAGGTCATGCTGTGATTTTTGATTTCATGAATTAATGGGCGAGTGTCCTCTTTCTTAGCGTGTGAGCGCAGACATTTCTCAGTATTCTGAGTGGTTAAGTTTCTTATTTAATCATGTTAAGTCATATATAGGGGATCATCTCAACATTAGTGACGCTGAACAGGTATAAGTTTAAGACTTTTACAGCTGCAGCAGTGGGAAGCAAAAACACAAACGCTGGATTCGGAGGTTTTTCTTTCATCTTCCACGTTTTAAGGGGAGTTTTAACTGTCAGTCCAATACTTTAATAAGTATTAGAAGTATTAGTATTAGGTGGAAATGTTTTGGGAATAACATCTGTTGTCTCTTCATCAAACAGAAACCACATGATTACGGTACATTTAGGTGGGCTAGAAGAATCTTTCCAGCTGTTGGGAACTCGATTTCTGGTTACTCAGGAAAACACGTCACTCTGTCTTTGTTGCAGTTGAGTTATATATAAACTGAAATCAGTTTTTCAGTGGACTTCAGTTTTTCAGTCACATTTATTTCTACTCTTTCTGCAGGCTAAACTTTGCTCAGGACCAGCCTTTGTTCTCCTGTATCTTCTCATCTTTTCAGCTCAGCCTCCTCCCTCCTTCTTCTTCTTTCTGTGGCTGATTGCTCCGCTGACAGCCAGCTCCTCTCTTCCTTACTGGACTAATTCATCACTCATCTCTCACCACCTCTGCATGTCCAGCTCTTTCCATCCATCCACCCTCTGCCCTCTCTCTTCAAGTTATCTCTCTATCAAGTCATCTGAAATCATCGCTGATACTTTTTCTTTTTGCTGGTATCTTGATATCTGTACAAAAGCTTGTTAAAGTATTGATCTGAAGTGCTGTTTCGAAAGCAGACGTGAACTACTTTGAACTAATCTGTGATTTAGGCCAAAGGTGAAGTGATTTGTTTCATGTATGAGGTATTATCAGAGTGATCTGTGCCATTTAATGAAAATAAAATAAATAAATAAATAGTGTAGTGTGTATATTTTGGAGGAACTGCTCTCAAGTCTACCAGATAAACTGTGTAAATCATTGGTCCAGTGATCAAACTGCATGACGTAATTGTTAAAATACATTTTTGCACATTTGAATTAATTGAGTCAATGTTTGGCAAATTAAAAGTCGTAGTAGAATAAGATTAAAAGTAAATCTTAATGCAGGCCTCCATAATGCGGTAAAGACTGATTGAGAATTGAATGAAAGCGGACGACAGATGAGTAAAAACGCCCTGATCAGATGGTGAACTTGCAGCAGAGAGCAGAAACTATAAATCTCCCTCCTCCTCTTTCCTCTAAATACGTCCTGAGCGATCATTGAAGAGGAAGTGTTTTTGACTCATCACTGTGTGTTTTTAAGACCACAGAATCAGAAAGTGGTGAGTGGGTGCTGATCTAGAAGAGACGTTTCTACGTCCCCAGTGAAAGCTGGCTGCTGAGCAGAGCAGGATGTTGGCTGATGGCTGTGATGGTGATTAGATGGCTAGCTTTATTAGCATTGTTGTCATTATTATTGTCTTGTGACTTTGCCTGGAACTAATACTGTTGTGGAAAAAATTAGATCCGATCTTGATGAGAAAATCAGAATAGAATTTATTACAGAGAAAAAAGACAGACATACAAATACTTGTGGCCACAAGGAGAGCCACCAGCCACCACTCGCAGAGTGCCGGCTAATGACTCTGCAGATACAAAGATGAAGCTGATCTTTATACCAGACAGCAAGGTGTTACAGGTTTGCATACAGGATACCAAGACAGAAGATGTTGATTGTGCTTACAGGTTTTGCATACAGAGTAGACACAGCAGGTGGTGGTTAAGACAAAAAGACATTTGTCTCAAGACAGACTAATTGAATTTAAGGAAGTCACAGTTCTTCCTTGATCAAGAAGTTGTAGAGTTGATGCTAATTGAATTTAGGAAGTTACAGCTCTTCCTATGCTGTGTCTCACAGATCAATGAACCACAGCCGACCCCCGGCTTTGCCTTTTGTCAGACATTTGGTCTTTGTTGACTATGTGTATTGGTCTTGTTAAGAAAGGCATCACTTTTAAACATATTGTTAACAAAATTGCAAGATGGAATAAACCAAATAAAAATTTCCACCACAAATACATTTCTCACTAAAGAAAAAAAACAAACAGCATTTTTGTCCTACTTTTATGCAAAAACAGATACCTGTTTTAAACACAAAGATTGTGTTTACAGACAGAAACGCAGATGTGCTGCGGTGAACTGTGAACATCCACAGAGGACACCATAGGGGTGTACTACGAAGCGAGATTAGAGGGTTAGCGAGGTATGTTGAGTCTAAAACCAGGATTTCCAGAACCACGAAGGTGGCTCTCTTTCAACCTGGCTAGATCACCATGGTAACTTACTACGCAGCTCAATACGGAGACAAATTAAAAAAAAAAAAGTCTACAAACAACATCCAACAAAATGATCAGAACATTAAAACAGGTAATTTCTGAGGTAACAGCAGAAACTTTTAACGGGGAGTTCAACTTGTCAGTTGTTACAAATAACCTTGTTTCTGTTGAATCCTCCATCTGGGAGAACTTTAAAATGAAAATGTCCATGTTAAAGTTCAGTAACTTTATCAATCTGTGTATCATTCAGTCTTTCCATTTTCAATTGTCAATAAAAAATTGAAAAGTGACATTTTATTACGTTTTTAGTTTTTTAATCTAAAACAAAAAAAAATGCCTGTTTTGTTAATATTTCAATTTTAGACTTGGATCAAAAATATGTAAAAAAAAATATGTTAAAAAACGGGCCACAGAACTGAATTAGTTTTATAATGGAGGACTGGACTTTCTGTTGTCATTACACATCTGTGCCACTAGATGGAGCCGCACTGCAGTAACCAGCTAGAGAACAGCAGGACAGTGAACACATGGAGCAGATCTGATGAAACATGGAGGAATGACCACAAATGTTTGGTTGCAGTCCAGAATTTTGTTTTTTTTTCCAGACAGAATTGTTAATATTTCTACCTGAGTTGCTACCTGAACTGTAAAGTTCACAGATTTTTACCGTTCTCCGTGTCTGATTTAGCTCTTTCGCATGTTTACCTGCAAATTATTTTCCATTTCCGCAGCAGCCAGAAACACTTTTCAAAACAAAACCATGTGAGCAACATGCGTTAACGTGTGATAAAATAAATGTCGGCGTTAATAATTAATGAGTTAACACAATAATAATGCATTAACTTGCCTAGCCCTAGTTTGAACATAAATGGCTTCTTAGAGGTAACTGAAACAATCCATCAACTCGTCAAAGCACTAAGCAGCTGCACTGTGTTGGCTGCATAAAAGCTAAATTAAAATCCAACTTCAGAACGGTGTAAATGTACTTTGATCACAAACAGTAATACAGTGAACCCTCACAGTTCGCAGTCTCAGTACATCGTGGAGGTTTCAAAAATGTTCATAAAAAAAAATGTGAAAAAAATTTAAAAAATTGATAAAAATTCAAACAAAGTGCGCAAGGCTGAAGTGAAACACATCACATCAAGAACGAGTCTCAGGATGCAACAAGAGCCGACAGGGGAGGCCCCATGAATAAAAATCGAGGCCTGTGATTGGCTGCTACGACGGGCGTTGCTGTGGTGTCGGTGGTCTGTATGCTGATTGGCTGAAACGCTTCCCTGCATCTCATCTCATCCCATCTCTTGCTCTTGTGAGACAAAGCCGAGTTTAACGCTGATACACTTGGTGTTTCCGTTTGTCAGTTCCGAATATCGCTTGCTTATTTCAGTGATTTAGTGCTGTTTTAAAGTTAACTCATTCACTGCCGTTGATGTCTACAGACGTCAGTTGGGTCTAATATGTGTCACAGCCCCCAATAACTGCGAAGTGTGAGAGTTTACTGTACCTGCATTTGCAAAATCACAAATGTAGTAGGTGGCAGGTGTAGTTGTGATGTTTGTACAATTAAACCAGCAATTCAAGTAGTTTGCCTGGAAACTAACGCAGCGTTGCACATTTTCACCTCAAGGTCACAGTCATCTTTGAAGAAGCCCAAACGTGACGTCACTGGCACGGCTGGTCACACAACCACAACAGAACCACACAGTCAGAAATAAATGCTTTCAGACGGCGACAGAGGCAGCCGCCCAGATCTGCAGCTGTTCCAGGGCGACGTGAGCGCACAAAACGAAAGAAGCCACGGACATTTTCTCCTGTCGCTAAGTTGCACATCACTTCAGCTGCAACCTTGAGTTGATATTTTGTGGGACCAAGAGAGAAGTGGGCGCCCTCACAGCCTTGGACACTGATCTCTGACAGAGATAACTGTCAAGACAGGTCACCTGTCAGGTAGCTATCAACCTCCATGTGACCTCCAATCAAATATCAAGATTCATTCAACAAGTTACCCTCAATTATGAGCCATTATTTTACAACATATATTTTGCTTATTTGTTTTTTTGCCCTCATAGATCACTGACAAGTTTTCTTTCCTGCAAATACACTCACCGCTCACTTTATTAGGTCCACCTGTCCAACTGCTCGTTAACAGAAATTTCTAATCAGCCAATCACATGGCAGCAACTCCACGCTCCATCTCCATCCCTTCATGACCACAGTGGACCATCTTCTGGTGGATTCTTCCAGCAGGATAACGCTCCATGTCATAAAGCCTGAATCATCTCAGACTGGTTTCTAGAACAATGAGTTCACTGGACTCAGATGTCCTCCACAGTCTCCAGATCTCAGTCCAGTAGAGCAGCTTTGGGATGTGGTGGAACAAAGATTCTCATCATGGATGTGCAGCCGACAAATCTGCAGCGG
This sequence comes from Hirundichthys speculiger, assembly GCA_018398805.1. Lineage (NCBI taxonomy): Eukaryota > Metazoa > Chordata > Actinopteri > Beloniformes > Exocoetidae > Hirundichthys > Hirundichthys speculiger. The sequence goes on along the minus strand of JAGFBZ010002563.1, from coordinate 25,835 downwards.
CTGGTGATGCTGTCATGAAAATATGGACCAAACTCTCTGAGGAATGTTTCCAGAACCTTGTTGAATCTATGACATGTAGGATTAAGGCAGTTCTGAAGGGAAAAGGGGGTCCAACCCGGTACTAGTGAGGTGGACCTGATAAAGTTCCTGGTGAATGTATCATCAACTATTAAAACTGGACTGTTTTTCTAATAAAAGAGTTCATATCTGTGGATTTAAATCAGTGGGAGGAAGCACACACAGATTAACTATACATGGTCATTAAATGAATATTTCATAAGAGAAATAATTGAAATAATTCACACGAGCAAGATTACATCGATTACTGACTCTAAATGTTGGTTTTGATCAACTGCTTGTCCCTATTGTAGAGAAAAAAATTAATTATATTAACAAAGGTGATGCCTGGGATCGTCTCTTTAAAAAAAAAGAAAAAGAAATTTTTTTTTAAAGACAAAACAGATGTGCATTCAAGCTCAGTGTCTGAAGAGACGTCCATCCACGTTCCAGCCCTGTCATCAACACCACACATCCATCTCTGCCTGACGTGCACGTACGACTAAAACAGCTGAAACTCAGCTTTCCTCCTGGTAGTTGTTCTGTGATGAAGGTGTTGTGCACAGCGGTGAATGTTAAAGCTTCAGGTAGACACCCAGGTGGACGCTCTACCTGAAATACACCAGGTGTTTAGAGCCACGGAGGAAACTAAGCATAACAGGATCCTAACAGAGTTCCTGTAAGGGCTCAATGCAAGTGTTTGCTGTGAGCATAAATCTGTTTAAATCCCAGTGATGTGCCAGAGGACCTTCACCATCTTCTGTCTCTTCAGGACAGCTGTGGCTCAGGACGCACCGACTCCAAGGTCCTCAGTCTCTTTGTCCCTCAGTCATGACGGGACAACGCGTCTGGAAAGCTACTAAAAACCCACAAACGTGCACGTGTTCTCGGTGAGATGCGTTCAGTGTGTCCGTGCACGGTGGTCGTATTGAGCTCTCACACAGAGAGTGAAAATAACCACCTTTAGTGCTTAATAAACGTGTTCAAAGAAAAGCAGCTCAATACGGAGACAAACACTGCAGTCAGATGTTTAATGAACCTTTTCTGTCGTCAGTCGACATTCAGGACGAGTTTAGTTGTGAAAAATGACTTTTAAAACAAGATCACTAACAAGGAAATGCTTCTGTAAAATCCTGTATCGCAAATGTTTGCAATAAAACTTTTGTAGAGTTAGTTGTTCTTGACTGTCAATAAATTTAACATTAATTATTAAAAAAAAAATATATATATATATATGGATCCATCCATCCATCCATCCATCCATCATCATCCATCCATCCATCCATCCAGGAGCCATACCATCATCCAGCATCCCAGCATCCATCCATCCCATCCATCCTCCCATCCATCCCCATCCATCATCCATCCACATCCATCCACCATCCAGCATCCATCCATCATCCACCATCCATCCAGCCATCCATCCATCCATCCATCCATCCATCCATCCATCCATCCATCCATCATCATCATCCATCATCATCCATCCATCCTCCATCCATCCATCCATCCATCCATCCAGCCATCCATCCATCATCCATCCATCCATATCCAAGCCATCATCCATCCATCCATCCAGCCATCCAGCCAGCCATCCATCCATCCATCCAGATCATCCAGCATCATCCAGCCAGCCATCCATCAGCCATCCATCCTCCATCCATCCATCCATCCATCCAGCCATCCATCCAGCCATCCAGCCACCATCCATCCAAGCCATCCATCCAGATCCATCCATCCATCCATCCATCCATCCATCCATCCATCCAGCATCCAGCCAGCCAGCAGCCATCCATCCATCCATCCATCCATCCAGCCAGCCATCCAGCCCAGCCATCCAGCCAGCAGCATCCATCCAGCCATCCAGCCATCAGCCATCCATCCATCATCCATCCATCCAGCCATCCATCCATCCATCCATCCATCAGCAGCCCATCCAGCCAGATCCAAGCCATCCATCCATCCATCCATCCATCCAGGCCATCCAGCCAGCCACAGCCAGACAGCCAGCCACAGCATCCAGGCATTCCAGCCAGCCATCCAGCCCCAGGCAGCAGCCATCCAGCCAGCAGCCAGCCCAGCCAAGCATCCAGCCAGTCAGCAGCAGTCCATCCAGCCATCCATCCAGCATCCATCCAGCCAGCCAGCCAGGCATCCATACATCCATCCCATCCATCCAGCCATCCAACCATCCAGCCAGGACAGCATCCATCCATCATCCATCCACTCAGCCATCCATCATCCATCCATCCATCCATCCATCCATCCAGCCAGCCCAGCAGCAGCCAGCCATCCATCATCAGCCATCCAGCCAGCCAGCCATCAGCATCCATCCATCCATCAGCATCCAGCATCCATCCATCCAGCCATCCACCAGAAGCCAGCCAGCCAGCAGCAGCCAGCAGCCATCCAGCCAGCCAGCCAGCCATCCAGCCATCCCAGCAGCCAGCCAGCCAGACAGCAGCCATCCAGCCATCCATCCAGCCAGCCAGACCATCCATCCAGCAGCCAGCATCCAGCCATCAGCCAGCAGCCATCCCAGCCAGCAGCCAGCCAGCCAGCCATCAGCATCCAGCCATCCATCCATCCAGCCATCAGCCAGCCATCAGCCAGCCATCCCATCCAGACAGCCATCAGCCATTCCATCCAGCCAGCCATCCATCAGCCTCATCCAGCCAGCCAGCAGCCCAGCCAGCCAGCCAGCCAGCCCCAAAGCCAAGCCAGCCAGCCAGCCATCCATCCATCCAGCCAGCCAGACAGCCAGCCATCCAGCACAGCCAGCCAGCCAGCCAGAGCCAGCCAGCCATGCCAGCCATCAGCCAGCAGCAGCCAGCCAGCCAGCCAGCAGCAGCCAAGCAGCCAGCAGCCAGCCAGCCAGCCAAGCAAGCAGCCAGCCAGCCATCCAGCCAGCCAGCCATGAGCCAGCCATCAGCCATCAGCATCCATCCCAGCAGCCATGAAGCCATCAGCCAGCCAGCCAGCCAGGCAGCCCATCCAGCCATCCAGCCCACAGCCAGCCATCCAAGGCCAGCCATCCTCCATCCATCAGCCAGCAGCCAGCAGCCAGCCAGCCAGCCAGGCCAGCCAGGCAGCCATCAGCCAGCCAAGCCAAGCCAGCCAGCCATCCCAGCCAGCACCATCCACCATCCATCCATCCATCCATCATTATCCATCCACATCCAATCCATCCATCCATCCATCCATCCATCCATCCATCCATCCATCCATCCATCCATCCATCCATCATCCATCCATCCATCCATCCATCCATCCATCCATCCATCCATCCATCCATCCATCCATCCATCCATCCATCCATCCATCCATCATCATCCATCCATCCATCCATCCATCCATCCATCCATCTATCATCTATGCCCTTAATCCTCTGCAGGGTCAGATAGATCTGCTGGAGTCTATCTCAGCTCTCTTCAGGTGAAAAGCAGGGGAAGTTGAAACCATTTGGACAAAAATAAATAAAAATACAGAGAGATATTTAGCGTTGGTGTTGTCTCGTATCCTTGGTTCTGCTAATTTCCACTCCTGTGATGGCAACATCAGTGCATTATGAGCTTGTCCTGCCTGCAGCCCTGACCCGTCCTCAGTACGGAGCACGTGGAGAATTTTGAAGTGAAAAATCCCATAAAGGCATCTCACTGTTTTCTTCACAAGTAAAAAGCTTTATTGCTTGAACACTTTCAAACCTTTATGACGAGAAACTGCAGCAGCATAAAGCAGTGAAAGCATTTCTGTACCAGCTTTTTCTGGAATGTGCTGCAGCCTTGAAATGCAAAAAACTGATTTATATTAACAAATGACATGAAGATGATGTGTAAATATCTCGGGTTCGTCCTAAATCACTTCTCTCACTGCCCTGATGTAACAGAGCAGAAACCCAGGGCGTCTCAGACTCTGCAGGGAGACTCGGACACCTCGTACTTCACTGAGTCGACCGTGAACTCCTCCATACCGACGTGTTCTAGAGTCAAATACGAGGCTGTCTGGACGCTAAAGCTTCGTCCTGAGGTCATGAACCGGACGACACCAGGAACACCAGTAAATCACTGGTGCTGCAGCGTTCAATTCAATTCAGCTTTATTTAAACAGCATCTATTACAATAAAAATTGTCTCCAGGTACTTTACAGAGACCCAGAGCATGACACCCCCAGTAAATATAATTAACTAAAATTACATTATTGACAAAAGAAAATAAGTAAATGAGCATGAGAGACTGGCAGTGTCATGCAGAAAATTATTACTTCAAATGACTGTTGATAACGGTGGAGCAACACGCTGTCAGATCCCAGAGGGTTTTTAGTTTGTCACACATTCGCTTCTGAATTTAACTTCATTTTTATTTAATGATACAATGTATTACACCCAAGTTTTGCAATGTTCTGATATGTAAAACCATTGAAATGAAGTAGAGTTTTTGTTCAGGAAAGCTCATGTGATGGATTAGATTTAAATAATAAGACAGCAACATGATGAATTCCTAAACACCAGTCATCTATTCATTATACTTTTTCTCATTTTAGACAGGTGACTACACTTTAGATTTACTTTACTTACAAAGATGTTTTTTTCTAGCTATATCAAATCAAATTTAAGGGAAATAATGTAAACATTAATACCAAATAATTAATGAAATATTGCGTGACTAAATATCTTCAGTTAGAATATATATGTTGAATTGGTTGTTCAAGAAGTCCTGCAATATTCTCAGAGGATGCACCCCGGTGAGGGAAAAACGCAGAAAATCCACGAAATAAAACTTAAAGGGCCTGATTTACTAAGATCCTAAATAAAGAGTACTAAATTGCGTGTGCACTGAAAAAGTTTGCGCGTGCTGTTGTTGTGTGTTTTGCGGGTGATCAACTAAGAATGCTCGCGCAAATGATAACGGGTGCAAACCGCAGTATTTAAATGAGGTGTTGCGTGTCTTACGGTTTGCGCCATGGAGAGTCTGGATGGAAAGCAGAATAGACGCAAGCGCAAAATGAAATTTGACGAGTTGGAGTTAGAGATATTAGTGGAAGAGGCAAATAAACACATTCATGAACTAAAGCAAAGAAATTTAAACATCACCAAAAGAAACGCAATATGGGAGAAAATCTGCGATAGAATAAATGCAGTTGGTAAAACAAAAAGAACGGCAGATGAGGTTAAAAGAAGGTGGCAAGATATAAGGCGAAGAACTAAAGAAAAAGTGGCCTTTAATAAAACTTCGGCAAACAAGACAGGTGGAGGGAAGAGATGCCTCTAACCAGCATTGAGCAGCAGGTGTAGCTCACCTTCTGCGAGGAGCAGATAACTGGGATACTGGGGTCTGACACGCTAGAGCCAACTGCAGAACAAGGTAGGCGCACAATAAGAAACACTTTTTTCTCCATGAAAACACGTGATTTATTTATTATCACAAATAAAAAAATGAATGTGCCTCCTGTGGCAACCTTTTGCTGAATAATACTCGATTTAACATTCAAATAAAAATATTTCTCCTTTTGCATGTGCTTGTGACCGGCTCCAAATCAGCCTTTAAGTTTCAACTATCTGGTTTTCATTCATTCCAAACAAATTTACACGAGTCCGAAAGACTCTCTCTCTGCGTATTCTTTGATTTTGGCGATGTCGCCTCCTTGCCACAATAACAGCAGCCATCGGTGCGTAATGCTGGGCAGATTAGCACCTTCCTTTCGAACGTATTAAATACAGACGCAATCACAATCCCCGCAATTACTTTCAGGGTTGGTAAATCTCATTGCGTGTGGTAAATGAACCTATTTGCATTTTCCCCTCCCAGTATTTAGCGCTTTCTGGCGGGTACGCCCCATATTGATTATTCATCAGGGCAAAAGTACTAAATGAACAGCGTGTGCTATTTTGCTCATTTGAGAGGCGCAGTCCTCTTTGCACGCAGTTAGTAAATCAGCTTGCACATTGGTTTGCGGGTGGTCACGTTTGCACACGTTTTTACGCACGCAAACCTTTAGTAAATCAGGCCCAAAGACAGCTGAACTACTCCAGCTCCAAGTCACAGTTTGACGACGGAGCCGAAAGGAGCGCAGAGGTCCAGGGAGACAGATTGTATTTTAATTGGTTGAAAACTGCAGAGTTTGAGAAAGGCTGAAGGGAAGGACACACATGGGCACGCATCGCACACACACACACACACGCATCACACACACACACACACACCCACACGCACACACACACACACACACACACACACACACACAAAAGCTCAATGTCCTTTGTGACACTGAGAGAAAGGAGACTGAGCCAGTCCCTGCTGACTGACTGGCATAATGAGCTGAAATCATGCCAACTCAGGTGCCTGTATGGGTTTTTATTTTTTATTTTTGGCGCTGAATATGTGTTCCTGCTGATACCATGAAGTAAAAGTACAGAGTCGGGGCCAGGGGAAGTGTGTGTGTGAACAAGAGTTTGACCTGGATGGATTTCTGAATCCTGTTTGTGTCACTTTACATAAATATATCAACAGATGACTGTCCTGCAACACGTGAGTTCATGTTAATGTGAGAGGATGAAAACATAATCCTCACCGTGTGATCAAACTCAATAAGCCCAAAAGCCCAGTCTGAGACTATGTCAAATGTTGTTGCGTTACCTTTTGATGGTGCGAAGCAGGGTGGACCGGGCCTCGTTGTGGAAGGTGATGACGATGGATGTTGGAGGAAGATCAGAGTCATAGTGAAGGCTGGTGCACCTGCCAGAAGAGAGTATTAGTGAGCACGACATCTGATCTATTGATGCAGTGATAAGCCTCAGGGTCCACCCCGGATACACCGGTGATCCACCCTGGACAGGCCTCCAATGTATCACAGAACCACCCGGAGACAGATGAGACAATCGGCCACGGACAACTGAGAATCACCAATCAGCCGAACACGCATGTGGAGGACCGAAAACTCCAGCAACAATTACATTTTATTAGTATAGAGTCTGTTACAATATCAGTTGTTTCTGGGCACTTTACAGAGACCCAGAGCATGACCCCGAGCAAATATCAATAACTGAAATTATAATAATAAATCCTAAACAAGGATAATGGCAAGTAAAAAACTCCAATAGCAAGACAAAAAAAACCTTTAAGCCAAACAGTGGCAAGAAAAAACTCCAATTTAAGAGAAGGAAACCTTGAGCAGGACCTGGATCATATGGAGGAACCTTCCTGCTGAAGACCAGCTGGATAAAGAAAGAAAAGAGGGGAGACAGGACAGAGAGAGGATGGAGGACAGAGAGAGGATGGAGGACAGAGAGAGGATGGAGGACAGAGAGAGGATGGAGGACAGAGAGAGGAGAGACAGGACAGAGAGAGGATGGAGGACAGAGAGGATGAGGAGAGAGAGAGGAGGAGGAGAGAGAGAGGATGGAGGAAAGAGAGAGGAGAGAGAGGACAGAGAGAGGATGGAGGACAGAGAGAGGATGGAGGACAGAGAGAGGATGAAGGACAGAGAGAGGATGGAGGACAGAGAGGATGGACGGACAGAGAGAGAGATGGAGGACAGAGAGGATGGAGGACAGAGAGAGAGGAGATGGAGGACAGAGAGAGGATGGAGGACAGAGAGGATGGAGGACAGAGAGAGGAGAGCACACAGATGACTGAATGAAATGACTACATAAACAGATGCAGGTAGCAGCACTGAGGTGCATCACAGGAGAAACTAAACTGGGACCGTTTCAGTTCCATGGACAGATCCAGCTCTGAAACGCGGCTTAACTTCAAATGTAATTAAATGCAGCAAAATGTGCACAAGCATTTTGCGTGGCAGGGATTAACCCGACAAAATGCTTAGAAATGTAACAATGCATAGCTGATGGCGCCTCAGCTGAGCAGACGCTGCAGCTGCAACCACAGTGCAGCCTCCTCCAACAGCTCTGGGTTCCCTATCCCTAATCCCAGCAGCTCTGGGTTCTCTAACCCTAACCCTAATCCCAGCAGCTCTGGGTTGTCTAACCCTAATCCCAGCAGCTCTGGGTTCTCTAACCCTAATCCCAGCAGCTCTGGGTTCTCTAACCCTAATCCCAGCAGCTCTGTGTTCTCTAACCTAATCCCAGCAGCTCTGGGTTCTCTAACCCTAACCCTAATCCCAGCAGCTCTGGGTTCTATAACCCTAATCCCAGCAGCTCTGGGTTCTCTAACCCTAATCCCAGCAGCTCTGGGTTCTCTAACCTAATCCCAGCAGCTCTGGGTTCTCTAACCCTAATCCCAACAGCTCTGGGTTCTCTGATCCTAACCCTAATCCCAGCAGCTCTGGGTTCCCTAACCCTAACCCTAATCCCAGCAGCTCTGGGTTCTCTAACCCTAATCCCAGCAGCTCTGGGTTCCCTAACCCTAACCCTAATCCCAGCAGCTCTGGGTTCTCTAACCCTAATCCCAGCAGCTCTGGGTTTTCTAACCCTAATCCCAGTAGTTCTGGGTTCTCTAACCCTAACCCTAATCCCAGCAGCTCTGGGTTCTCTAACCCTGATCCCAGCAGCTCTGGGTTCTCTAACCCTAATCCCAGCAGCTCTGGGTTCTCTAACCCTTATCCCAGCAGCTCTGGGTTCTCTAACCCTAACCCTAATCCCAGCAGCTCTCGGTTCTCTAACCCTAATCCCAGCAGCTCTGGGTTCTCTAACACTAACCCTAATGCCAGCAGCTCTGGGTCTAACCCTAAGCAGCTCTGGGTTTCCCTCTAACCCTAATCCCAGCAGCTCTGGGTTCCCTAACCCTAACCCTAATCCCAGCAGCTCTGGGTTCTCTAACCCTAATCCCAACAGCTCTGGGTTCTCTAACCCTAACCCTAATCCCAGCAGCTCTGGGTTCTCTAACCCTAACCCTAATCCCAGCAGCTCTGGGTTCTCTAACCCTAATCCCAGCAGCTCTGGGTTCTCTAACCCTAATCCCAGCAGCTCTGGGTCTCTAACCCTAATCCCAGCAGCTCTGGGTTTTCTAACCCTAATCCCAGTAGCTCTGGGTCTCTAACCCTAACCCTAATCCCAGCAGCTCTGGGTTCTCTAACCCTAATCCCAGCAGCTCTGGGTTCTCTAACCCTAACCCTAACCCTAATCCCAGCAGCTCTGGGTTCTCTAACCCTAATCCCAGCAGCTCTGGGTTCTCTAACCCTAATCCCAGCAGCTCTGGGTTCTCTAACCCTAATCCCAGCAGCTCTGGGTTCTCTAACCCTAATCCCAGCAGCTCTGGGTTCTCTAACCCTAACCCCAGCAGCTCTGGGTTCTCTAACCCTAACCCTAATCCCAGCAGCTCTGGGTTCTCTAACCCTAATCCCAGCAGCTCTGGGTTCTCCCTAACCCTAACCCTAATCCTAGCAGCTCTGGGTTCTCTAACCCTAATCCCAGCAGCTCTGGGTTCTCTAACCCTAATCCCAGCAGCTCTGGGTTCCCTAACCCTCTAACCCTAATCCCAGCAGCTCTGGGTTCTCTAACCCTAACCCTAATCCCAGCAGCTCTGGGTTCTCTAACCCTAACCCTAATCCCAGCAGCTCTGGGTTCTAACCCTAACCCTAATCCCAGCAGCTCTGGGTTCTCTAACCCTAACCCTAATCCCAGCAGCTCTGGGTTCTCTAACCCTAATCCAGCAGCTCTGGGTTCTCTAACCCTAAACCTAATCCTTGCACCTCTGGGTTCTCTAACCCTAATCCCACCAGCTCTGGGTTCTTACTCTAACCCTAATCCCAGCAGCTCTGGGTTCTAACCCTAACCCTAATCCCAGCAGCTCTGGGTTCTCTAACCCTAATCCCAGCAGCTCTGGGTTCTCTAACCCTAATCCCAGCAGCTCTGGGTCCTCTAACCCTAACCCTAATCCCAGCAGCTCTGGGTTCTCTAACCCTAACCCTAATCCCAGCAGCTCTGGGTTCTCTAACCCTAACCCTAATCCCCAGCAGCTCTGGGTTCTCTAACCCTAACCCTAATCCCAGCAGCTCTGGGTTCTCTAACCCTAACCCTAATCCCAGCAGCTCTGGGTTCTCTAACCCTAACCCTAATCCCAGCAGCTCTGGGTTCTCTAACCCTAATCCCAGCAGCTCTGGGTTCCCTAACCCTAATCCCAGCAGCTCTGGGTTCTCTAACCCTAACCCTAATCCCAGCAGCTCTGGGTTCTCTAACCCTAATCCCAGTAGCTCTGGGTTCCCTAACCCTAATCCCAGCAGCTCTGGGTTCTCTAACCCTAATCCCAGCAGCTCTGGGTTCTCTAACCCTAACCTAATCCCAGCAGCTCTGGGTTCCTAACCCTAATCCCAGCAGCTCTGGGTTCTCTAACCCTAACCCCTAATCCCAGCAGCTCTGGGTTCTCTAACCCTAACCCTAATCCCAGCAGCTCTGGGTTCTCTAACCCTAATCCCAACCCTCTAACCCTAATCCCAGCAGCTCTGGGTTCTCTAACCCTAACCCTAATCCAATCCCAGAGCTCTGGGTTCTCTAACCTAACCCTAATCCCAGCAGCTCTGGTTTCTCTAACCCTAACCCTAACCCAATCCCAGCAGCTCTGGGTTCTCTAACCCTAATCCCAGCAGCTCTGGGTTCTCTAACCCTAACCCTAATCCCAGCAGCTCTGGGTTCTCTAACCATAATCCCAGCAGCTCTGGGTTCTCTAACCCTAATCCCAGCAGCTCTGGGTTCTCTAATCCTAATCCCAGCAGCTCTGGGTTCTCTAACCATAATCCCAGCAGCTCTGGGTTCTCTAGCCCTAACCCTTCTCCTAACCCTAATCCCAGCAGCTAGCAGCTCTGGGTTTCTCTAACCCTAACCCTAATCCCAGCAGCTCTGGGTCTCTAACCCTAATCCCGCAGCTCTGGGTTCTCTACCCCTAATCCCAGCAAGCTCTGGGTTCCTAACCCTAATCCCAGCAGCTCTGGGTTCTCAACCCTAAACCCTAATCCCAGCAGCTCTGGGTTCTCTAACCTCTAACCCTAATCCCAGCAGCTCTGGGTTCTCTAACCCTAACCCTAATCCCAGCAGCTCTGGGTTCTCTAACCCTAACCCTAATCCCAGCAGCTCTGGGTTCTCTAACCCTAACCCTAATCCCAGCAGCTCTGGGTTCTCTAATCCTAATCCCAGTAGCTCTGGGTTCTCTAACCCTAATCCCAGCAGCTCTGGGTTCTCTAACCCTAACCCTAATCCCAGCAGCTCTGGGTTCTCTAATCCTAATCCCAGTAGCTCTGGGTTCCCTAACCCTAACCCTAATCCCAGCAGCTCTGGGTTCTCTAACCCTAATCCCAGCAGCTCTGGGTTCTCTAACCCTAACCCTAATCCCAGCAGCTCTGGGTTCTCTAACCCTAATCCCAGCAGCTCTGGGTTCTCTAACCCTAATCCCAGCAGCTCTGGGTTCTCTAACCCTAACCCTAATCCCAGCAGCTCTGGGTTCTCTAACCCTAACCCTAATCCCAGCAGCTCTGGGTTCTCTAACCCTAACCCTAACCCTAATCCAGCAGCTCTGGGTTCTCTAACCCTAATCCAGCAGCTCTGGGTTCTCTAACCCTAACCCTAATCCCAGCAGCTCTGGGTTCTCTAACCCTAATCCCAGCAGCTCTGGGTTCTCTAACCCTAACCCTAACCCAGCAGCTCTGGGTCTCTCTAACCCATAATCCCAGCAGCTCTGGGTTTCTCTAACCTAATCCCAGCAGCTCTGGGTTCTCTAACCCTAATCCCAGCAGCTCTGGGTTCTCTAACCCTAATCCCAGCAGCTCTGGGTTCTCTAGCCCTAACCCTAATCCTAGCAGCTCTGGATTTCCTAACCCTAACCCTAATCCCAGCAGCTCTGGGTTCTCTAACCCTAACCCTAATCCCAGCAGCTCTGGGTTCCCTAACCCTAATCCCAGCAGCTCTGGGTTCTCTAACCCTAACCCTAATCCCAGCAGCTCTGGGTTCTCTAACCCTAACCCTAATCCCAGCAGCTCTGGGTTCTCTAACCCTAACCCTAATCGCAGCAGCTCTGGGCTCTCCTAACAGCAGCTCTGGGTTCTCTAACCCCCTAATCCAGCAGCTCTGGGTTCTCTAACCCTAATCCCAGCAGGGTTCTCTAACCCTAACCCTAATCCCAGCAGCTCTGGGTTCTCTAACCCTAATCCAAGCAGCTCTGGGTTTCTAACCCTCCCAGCAGCTCTGGGTTCTCTAACCCTAATCCCAACAGCTGGGTTCTAACCCTCCCAGCAGCTCTGGGTCCCTAAACCCTAATCCCAGCAGCTCTGGGTTCTCTAACCCTAATCCCAGCAGCTCTGGGTTCTCTAACCCTAATCCCAGCAGCTTTGGGTTCTCTAACCCTAACCCTAATCCCAGCAGCTCTGGGTTCTCTAACCCTAACCCTAATCCCAGCAGCTCTGGGTTCTCTAACCCTAATCCCAGCAGCTCTGGGGCTCTTCTCTAACCCTAACCCTAATCCTAGCAGCTCTGGGTTCTCTAACCCTATCCAGCAGCTCTGGGTCTCTAACCCTAACCCTAACCCTAATCCCAGCAGCTCTGGGTTCCCTAACCCTAATCGCAGCAGCTCTGGGTTCTCTAACCCTAACCCTAATCCCAGCAGCTCTGGGTCCTAACCCTAATCCCAGCAGCTCTGGGTTCTCTAACCCTAACCCTAATCCCAGCAGCTCTGGGTTCTCTAACCCTAACCCTAATCCCAGCAGCTCTGGGCCTGCTGGGATCTGCAGATTCAAACCTGCCTCCATTCAGACCAGCGGTAGCACTGATAATGTTACAAAAACAAGTCTGTGGTTATTACGCAGTGAGCCGTTGCCTTAATAACTTCTGCTCTACGGACGATTTCTGCAGGAATAAGACACCAGGCGTTATTGTACTGGGAGTACTGGGAGGACCTGCAGTCCCAGCAGTCCCAGCAGAGCTCAGACGTCTGCTGCTATGAACACGCTGACACAGATCGACAGTCGCTGCACAAGACAACCCAGCTGTGAAACAATATTATCAGCTCCTCATTAACTCTCAATTTTATTTGGTTTTATTTATTTATTTATTTCAATTAGGAGGCACGGTGATTAAGTGAGGAAGCAACAACATCAAAGCAGATTACAGAAATGTAATGTAAAACTTTCTGAAACAAGTTCATGCATTATGCTTTCATTACTGCCTGCATCTCCTCTCTTACCCCTTCATTTGTTTTATTTTTCTTTTTGTCTTCGTTTTCCTATGTGTCAGGGTAATTATCCAAAGTGAAACAGGATCAAGATTATAGAAATTGACCAAGTCAAAGTCTTTGCTTCAACCCAACTGACAGGATGTGACGAGTCCTGATCAGAGCTGAGCATCAGCAAATACCTAAAATAAAAATGATGTAGAAAATAGGCTACAATTAATCCACAATGATGAGAGACGGATAAAGTCTAGAAATGACTGTTTCCTGTGTGACTTCTAGAGTGAAAGTTCTTCCAGAAGGTAGTCAGTCATCTGTTCTTTTATGTATTTCCTACATGATTTTTATTTGTTGTTTTTCTCTTCATTTTTGTTAGTAAATAAAAATGTAAATAGTGGCATGGTGAAAAAAGTTTAATGTGATAACTTTTGCACAAAAAAGTATGAAACAAAATTGATTCAAAAGCCACATTTTCCAAAACAGTGAATTTATTTAATTCAAAATGAACCACCGACCAACGATGGATTTATACAGCTGTACAAGAATTAGAATGTATGTTTAAAACAAGAACAAAAAAGAAAGGAAAACAGCAGGGTGCACACATACACCACATACATTTGTCGTATCATTTCCCATCATGCCCCTCTCTGGCTCCTCCATCCCTCCGTCTCTGACTCCAACTCTGTTGTTCCTGCAGATGATTTATTCAACAGCTCCACCAGAAAGGAAGGATGAGAAGATGAAGACGAGCTGCTTCTGTGTGAGTATGTGGGCGTTGGAGAACAAAAGAGAGAAGGAGTGAAAGAGTCAAGAGATGCAGCGACTGACGGAGAGAGAGACGGAGGTCGGAGGTAGAGATAGACAGATAAAAGTTGTGCTGACGGACGACTGATGTTGGAACTGATAAGAACAAACTCGCTTAGTCCAAAAAGATGCTTTTAGCCAAGTGGACGGATGGATGGATGGATGGATGATGGATGGATGTGTGTGTGGTGACACGTCAAAGCTTCAGAGAAATTAAACACAGACAGAGAGAGAGAGAACTGAAAGGAAGAATAGAAGCTGGAGGAAGAACATTTGAGAGGAGCAGGGACGGTCCAGAGAGGAGGAATAAGAGAGAGGAAAGGAAGGAAGGAGGAGAATACAAAGGAGACGACAGGGAAGAAGAGACACATAAAGGACATGTGTGTTACAACCTTAAAGGCATCGGGAGACGAGAGGAACGACGTCAGGAAACAGAAAAGGAGAAGAGCAGAGGAACGAGAGAATAAACCCAACATCAGCAAAGACAATGTGAATAAAAGTTGCAGCATCTGTAAAAGAAGATGAAGATGTGGACCAACATGTGCAGTTTGTGGCTTTGACATCATCGGGGACAACGTTGGTGTCTTCCTCAGAGATGCTGATTCAGTTTAGTTCCAGACATCACAGCGTCTCATCCTCAACATCTGGAAGATGCAGCTCATTATTGGTGACTCAGAGTTTGTATGCAGCAAAGACCCAGATGTGCCCAGATGTGCCAACTGTTGCTGAAATGCACATGAGAGCTGTGCTGCACCGGGTTCTGTCCTGTAAGGTCCGACTCCTCCGGGTTCTGTCCTGTAAGGTCCGACTCCTCCGGGTTCTGTTCTATAAGGTCCGACTCCTGCTCATCTCAATGGACTTCGCCTCGTAACGATAATTTACCGCTGCAGCGAGCAAAGCCCAGATGTGCCCAGATGTGCCCAGATGTGCCAGCTGTTGCTGAAATGCACATGAGAGCTGTGCTGCACCGGGTTCTGTCCTGTAAGGTCCGACTCCTCCGGGTTCTGTCCTGTAAGGTCCGACTCCTGCTCATCTCAATGGACTTCGCCTCGTAACGATAATTTACCGCTGCAGCGAGCAAAGCCCAGATGTGCCCAGATGTGCCCAGATGCAGCGCAGAGACGACGGCGTCTGATGTGAAAGGGACTTTAGTTTAGTGGAGTCAGAGCTGACGGGGCGGGAAAGCATCATCTGCTGGTGGACCAGAACCGGGCCCAGCCAGACTAACACATTAATATGCTCTTGTCACTGAATTATTCAAAAGGTAAAGTCATAGCAGAGCCTTGTAGGGCTCAAATGTACATTTCTGAAGAATACAGAGGCGTTTTCTGTTTTCTTCACCAGCAGTTTGGGACTGAGGGACAAAAAAAGATGCAAGAAAAAAATAAAACTAAAGCAAAAAAAGACTGTGGGGAAATAACTGAGAAAAGATAGCACACAAACTTGAAGTTCAACAGTAAAACAAAATAAAGTGTGAGAGGAATCTGTTCCATCTCTCTAAAACAGAAAAAGAGGACAGACAGCAGAGTCTCTGTGATCAGGACTGGTCCCTCACAGT
This sequence comes from Hirundichthys speculiger, assembly GCA_018398805.1. Lineage (NCBI taxonomy): Eukaryota > Metazoa > Chordata > Actinopteri > Beloniformes > Exocoetidae > Hirundichthys > Hirundichthys speculiger. The sequence goes on along the minus strand of JAGFBZ010002563.1, from coordinate 10,310 downwards.
TACTGCTTCACACGTTTCTGGGTGGAGTTGCAGCTTTTTTACATCTTCTGGACAGTCAGAACCTCTGAACCAGACCTTTGACGGGTCCTGATGCACATTCAAGTCCCTCTAAAGTTAACTTCCAAACTGCACGTTAGGCTTGGGCGGTATCCAAATTTTGATACCGTCAAACTTCCCTCACATTTTACCGGGGTATACGGTATTCCCGCGACTATTAAGGCGAACACACAGCGCCGGAGGAGGCCGCGTGTCAAAGCAGCCGTCCCCATTATGTACCTCAGGCGCGCCGCCGTAGGGCTTTACGCCGCTGTCCTATTCCCAGCGTTGACGCGCCTGAAAAAAAAGGCGAGTTTACCTTGAAACAGCAGTTCAGTGCTTTTTAAGTGCCATGTGAGCTCAGGCTCAACCTCTGCTCGTTTCTGTCTCTCCTGTGTGTAGAACGATGGAGAGACTAGGCCCTCTTTACAGACACTTGTGCTTTTTGTCTTGACTCGGTTTGACTCGGTTTGACTCGGCCAGTCAGGCCGCACGGCAGTGATTCACATCTCAATGCTGCCGAGGTGTGTTTGCTGAAACACGCTTTATAGTATAGTGTCTGATGCCCGACGTTTCACTTCCTATAAATTCTTCAACATAAAAGTCCAACATTATTAGTTTAATTAAAAGCTTTTATTATGAAGCAGCAAACTCAGGAAGTGTTGTTTTCATCGTCAGTACCTCAACAGGACGAGTCAAACCGAGATCAGCTCCAAGCGAACACGAATAAACGGTAAAATAAAGCAGAACACACAGAAATACAGGAGAGAAACTAAACTTTAAACCACGGAAATTAGACTATATAAAGACAAATAATGTCTCCTTATCTCCTGTATAAGTGCATTGCATTTTTTTTATGACGGTATTGAAACTGATACCGCTGCTATTTTTAAATACCGGAAGTATACGGTATTACCGTAATACCGCCCAAACCTTCTGCACGTGACACCAACGAAGATGGTTGTGTCTTTACAAGGCAGTGAGCTGACATGTACCACCCTCTTTCAACGATGCTGCTATTTCTTTTATTTTTCCTCTTTTATGGCGGTCCAGCCCAGAATGAAGATATCAGGCATCTGTTGGTGATGTTTGAGCTCATCAGTAGCATGTACTGTCCAATCTGTTCACAGCTGAATAACAAGCAAACGACGAGGAACGAAAGGAGACAGGGGAAGAGAAGGAAGAGAGGAGGTTAGGAGACAAAACTGAAAAGGAGAAAAATGAATAAAAGAACAGAGGAAAGTGGAGTGGTGTGAGCAGGTCTCCTGAAAATCACCCGATTTTCTTAATTGAGAACCTGATGGATTTTAGTGTTTAGTGTGAATCATCAAAGTTCAGCTGGAGGAAAATAAAAACATGAAAGGAGAGGTCAAAACCAGCCCACACACACACACACACACACACACACAGACTGGTTAGCATGGTCTATGGGGACCAACTTTCTGATCACTACTTGTGGGGACCACCCTTTCTAAAGCATCTAGAGGCATGAAAAAATCAAGAGAATTAACCAAAGCTATGTAAGCCAATAATGACTTAAGACTGTTGGATTACTGATGTAATGTAAGTACCATGCTGGATGGGGACCTCTAAAAAACCTAACTAAAAACATGTCTGGTGAGGACATCATTTGCATACAATTTGCATATTTCACACAGAGTCTCATTTACTTAGTGGGGACATAAACAAGTCAAGTTTAACCTTCTATGCTTTTATTTGAATTTCTTTGAAATTCTGAAAAGGACCAAGCAGTTTTTGGAACTCTATTGAGTCCTCTATTGATCAAAAATTAAATATAAAAGTGTAACTGAAGCAGAATAACTGAACTTTATTGACTTTCATGTTTTACTCAAAACAAAAACAGAAAACATACAGAAAAGTCAAAAAAACAAACAACTTGCGTTTTTTTAAATGACAGTCACCCTGGCTGTTAATGAGTTCCAAACTAATAAAAATAAAAAGCTGAAATAAATGATAATAAACTTTACACATTAAAAAATGAACAACCATGGTGAAAAATGCCCTTTCAAAAAATTTACATTAACAAGATTGTCAAATCTAAAACAACATCTCTGTCAGACATTTTTCAAATTGGGCAAAAAAAAAAAAAAAACACAAAAAACTAACATGTCCTTTCAATCAACAAAGTAACTGCAATGTAACAAAAGGTAAGAACATTTTTAACATATTCAGTGTATAAACAAAAACTCAGATTTAGTACCTCAGACACTTAGATTTTGTAACTTTCACATTATTTATTTATGTTGTATTTGCCTTTTGTAGGCTGTTATTCGGTTATAAACATAGAATTTGAGGTTCTGCCAATTGCGGTTTCTCAAAGCATCTGGTTCTGCCTTTAAACAATCCTCACAGTTTCTCTTTGCTGGAACAATGCAAGATGTGATGAACTGTTTCAAGTGCCTTTCCACTGCCTGCACCTCTTCTGGGTTCCAGGGGTCTCTTCTTTGAAGAACATTTTCCTTAAAATGGTCAGAACACAAATTACATATTAAAAACAGGATTGGCATATCCTAGGATTTTATATTAATGTTTATATTAATGTCTTTCCATCCCAACTTCTATGATACATGTGTAATTCATTTTCTCTTTTATCAATTAAAAGAAGATGATTACTCAAGCATTGGCACAGTCTGCCACTTTGACTAAAAATATTAATATCTATGATTGATTCAATTACTGTATATGACATGTGGTTTTGAAGCTGGACTGGTGACTTGTCCAGGATGTAACTTTCTTTTTCTTGATAATAGTTATATTATGCCAGACAATTTATATCAACAGAACAGTTTTTTACAGAAAACAGCATTATGGATATTAAAGATTAGTAGCACAACCACTGTCCCATTTGACTCACTGATTAAACTCCTATGTCATTTTATGAAATGATTGTAGAAAGAGTAAAGGAGCCTAAGTTTGCTTGAGCAGATGTAGCATCTGTTTCACAGTGGCAACTGATCTTACTATTTCTGACAGAGAAAAGCATGATGGGTAACCTTTGGAGGATGACCCCATAGCACTGACTTCTGATGGCATGTCCTCATCTGACGATGGTGGGTTACGTTTTCTGGATGTTGATGGCAGCATTTCATTTCTATCAGGAGTAGGATCTCCCTCCTTTGTTGGTGGTTCTATTAAGAGGAAAGAGAAAAAAAACTCTGTACAATACCCAATATGACATATGTTAAAAAGTACATTAAAATATTTAATATAAAATAAGTTATGTGATGAGTATATTTATTAAGGTCAGTCTTTTTTTTTTTAACCATTTATACCTCAATGGGTGTGCTATCACAAAGCATGCTGATAAGTTTCTGAAGTACATGCAGATTCTGTCAAAATGGACTACAATGATAATTCAATCCTTCCCCTGCCAGTTACAGGGAGTAGAAACATAGATATTCACTACCTAACAAACTAAAGTGTAGCTGTGGCCATTCATGCATAAAGTCATCAAGAAAAAGCTACTAAATTAACTTTAAAATATGTCCATAGTGATAACGATACCATCTTTTTTGGATGAACAGTTTCCTTCCAGTATGTTCCTGTCATCCTCATCAGACTCCAGAGGTTTTTCTGTGGGAATCATATAAATTAAAGCTCAATTAATAATATAAAAAGAATGAAAAGTAATCGATAAAGAGAGAAAAAAATTGAAATACGTACCATCAGGTTCTATTCCAATTTCATCCAGGTTCTTGCCATGAAACTCTGCTAGTCGTCCTTGCTCTAAAGCCATTAGAACTTTGCTGATCTTGGCAAGTTGGAGTGTCTTTTCAGGGAGTCGATAGAACTCACGATGGATTCTTATATCATGTCCAAGAAAGTTGGCCAGCTGATCCATCTCAGTGTCTGTCATGTTCAGCATAGTTGATAGGGTTGCAGCATGTTTGCGAAGTTTGGTAGATGTCAGTGACTTGGGAGACTTTGCACCACATGCCTTTGCAAAGAATCTGAGACAATCTGAACCTCGGAAATGTGTTATGGCTTCTGGTCTCGCAAACATATACTCATTGTCTTTTAGAACCCCACATGCCTCTCTCTGCTTAACAAGCAATTCTAGTGCACTCAGCATTTTTGGAGTAAGAAGAATTGGAACTGGACGACCACGTTTTCCTCTGATGACAATCCTTGAGAAGTGTCTACAGAGTTTTTTTTCCACTTCAGAGAGTGCCCAGTCTACATCCTCATGAGGATCAGAAATCTCTCTTGATGAAAATGCAGTTAAGGGCATGCTTGCTACTTCTCCTTCTCTGCGCCGGTTAAAGAGAATGATTTGACCCAGACACACCTTTGCCAGCTCCATCCAGGCTTTTGTGGAGGGATTTTCAGCAAGTGAACTGTACCATTCATCTTGCATTGGCTGAGATAAGTATGTAGTTTTTGGATGTCCTCAGTAAAGGGCATGAGAGTGGGCACATTCCACTTTGCTTCCCTGATGTTCCTCAATGCTGTAGCAGAGATAAGCTCATTCCACTTTTGCTGATGGACATCTAGAAACTCACTAGCTTTCCTCACAAGCTCATTGTTGTTTGACATTAAACCCTGAGCTTTAAGGAGTTTGCTAACTTTAACTAGGGAATTCCCAAGTTTGTTTGCAAGTGATGGAATAAGAAACTTACTTGTTTCACTATCATACCCACATGTAGACTTAACAGCTTTGACAGTCTCCATGTACTTCTTTGGGTCAATGAGATCTTCCATTTTCTTCAAGGTTGTGACTCTCCTTGCATTGTAAATCAGCCTTCCCATTTCTCGCATCTTCTCTCGCACATGCTGCTGATTCCTGGCTGATGTACCACCCTTATTTAACAAGTGTTGCCCAATACCAATAATGGCCTGGTCATTTTTAATAATATCTGTGACCCTATCAGGATTCATAGCACTGATTGTTTCCCAAAGTTGTTTTGACATGCCTGAAGGCACAGGCCCTGTGTACGTACACAAGGACTGAACACGATTCTTTCCCGGTTTTGGAGCGAACAGATCCAGGTTTAAATTTGCAACTACGTATGTGTCGCCACAAGACCCTTCTTGTAAAAAGGGCTTGACAGTATGCACAGTGCATAAAGTCATTTCCTTGAGTGTCTTTACATGGACGCTTATAGGGTACTAGTTTCCCACTTCCTGACTTCATAACAGCAGCATGTGTGAGCATAGTTTCCTCTGTTTCGAATGTAATCTAGCTGTTGTTTTCGCTCCTTGGATCCCTTTGGAGAGCTTAGAGCTTTAGCTACATCAGATTTATCTTCATGTGCACTTTCTAGATGCCTTGCCATCTTAGCATAAGGCTTGGAGCAATACAGACAATAATGTCTCTTATTGTACACTCTTTGCTCTCCTTTTTTATGGTATGCACTGACAACTATGTTGTCATTTTCATTTGTGGTTGAACTGGGTTCTTCATCTACTCTAGTATCTGCCAATGCAAGCTTGCATCCATCAATGGTCACTCTATCTGTTGTGGTGTCAGGCACAGAGGAACTAGCTGGATTAGGGACATCTAATATGCATTCAAGAGACTGATGATTCCAGTGGATGTTGGTTTTAAGGCTGACATCACTGTCACTGTCACTCTCAGAAGAATGTGGAATAAATCATCATCACTCCCTGATCCAGAGTCATAGAGGTCCCCAGAATCTTCAAGATTTGTTGTGTTAATCTAAAACAAAGGCAAAAGTTATGGAGTTATGGAATTATTTACAGTTGTAACCACTGATTAACTTATTTGTGAAAGTGGAGATATACAAAAATTCTAAACTGAGTAGTTTTTAGTTTTGTGCAGTTGAAAGGTAACAAGAAATCTGATATAATTTGGAGCAAAAAAGTATGATACAGATTGATTCAAAAACAGTTCATTAAAAAAGAAAAAAACTACTGACAAGATGAAATTTTGTAATGGCCTTTTTTCTATAAAAATGAGAAACTTACAACAACACTTTTAGTCCGCCTCAGCCTGGGCACCAAAATGTCATTATGGTTATCTATAATGACCTGTAAATGAAATAAAAATGGCATGTGGTATCATTGCAGTACTAGTAGGTTAAAACAATTTTTTTGGATTGACATTTAAAGAACTCATATGCGCAAAAAAAAAATCAAAGCAATAGATAAAATATTGCAAGTTAAACTACTAATGTGTTTTAATACTGATGAAGTCTGTTTTATCGTATTTTCGGATCAAAAAATTAAAAGGCTCAGGAATTATATATGAACGGTGTAAGATAAATGTACCTGATCATGAGCTGAGTCTTGATCTGTATCACCGATCCCAGTCTGTGGCTGGTAGGAAGAACTGGAGTCTTCCACCATCATGTCATCAGATGTTGAGCTTTGTGTCTGTTGACATACATTTCATGAATGCAGTTTTAAAGAGAAAAAACACGTAAGAAAAAAGATAATCAAAAATCTATTGACCATCCACATTTGATAGAAACCATGCTTCATGGGGACCCATCACACAGTCTTACAGACACTTGCAGGGACCAGTTGTATATCAATCTTTGCACACATTAACACTATTAAAGGTGTGTTGTGGGGACGTCGTGATGTGTCTAGATTAGAGTTATATTTAACCAAGTAAAACATTTATATCAAGATTAATATCTAACCTGGACATCCTCCTATCACTACACTTCTAGATGCTGTGCATCAAACTGTTGGGTGAAGTGATTCTCACCTGAATTGCTAGCACAACTATATCTGTCATACTTTAAATTACTTAAAAACACTGAAGAAAGAGCAGCAATACAGAGAGGATGTAAAATCTAAAATTGAAAATGTGTCAGATAAATATACCTGTTCAGGAGTTGAGTGTTGTCCTGTTTTACCAATCTCAGTTTGTGGATCGATGGAGGAACTGAAGTCTTCCACTGCCATATCAAGAGATGTTGAGCTTTGTCTCTGGTAACACATATTTTACCAAGATGGTTCAGGTTTAAAGTTCCAAGTCAGGTTAAAATACCTGCATCATTTCCAGAAAACGTCTAACACGCACATTTGATAGAAACCATGCTTCATGGGGACCCGTCACACAGTCTTCAGTCTCATATCAATCTTTGCACACATTAACACTATTAAAGGTGTGTTGTTGGGGACGTCGTGATGTGTCTAGATTAGAGTTATATTTAACCAAGTAAAACATTTATATCAAGATTAATATCTAACCTGGAATCCTCCTATCACTACACTTCTAGATGCTGTGCATCAAACTGTTGGGTGAAGTGATTCTCACCTGAATTGCTAGCACAACATATCTGTCATACTTTAAATTACTTAAAAACACTGAAGAAAGAGCAGCAATACAGAGAGGATGTAAAATCTAAAATTGAAAATGTGTCAGATAAATATACCTGTTCAGGAGTTGAGTGTTGTCCTGTTTTACCAATCTCGGTTTGTGGATCGATGGAGGAACTGGAGTCTTCCACTGCCATATCAAGAGATGTTGAGCTTTGTCTCTGGTAACACATATTTTACCAAGATGGTTCAGGTTTAAAGTTCCAAGTCAGGTTAAAATACCTGCATCATTTCCAGAAAACGTCTAACACGCACATTTGATAGAAACCATGCTTCATGGGGACCCATTACACAGTCTTACAGTCTCATATCAATCTTTGCACACATTAACACTATTATAGGTGTGTTGTTGGGACGTCGTGATGTGTCTAGATTAGAGTTATATTTAACCAAGTAAAACATTTATATCAAGATTAATATCTAACCTGGACATCCTCCTATCACTACACTTCTAGATGCTGTGCATCAAACTGTTGGCTGAAGTGATTCTCACCGGAATTGCTAGCACAACTATATCTGTCATACTTTAAATTACTTAAAAACACTGAAGAAAGAGCAGCAATACAGAGAGGATGTAAAATCTAAAATTGAAAATGTGTCAGATAAATATACCTGTTCAGGAGTTGAGTGTTGTCCTGTTTTACCAATCTCAGTTTGTGGATCGATGGAGGAACTGGAGTCTTCCACTGCCATGTCAAGAGATGTTGAGCTTTGTCTCTGGTAACACATATTTTACCAAGATGGTTCAGGTTTTTAAAGTTTCCAAGTCAGGTTAAAATACCTGCATCATTTCCAGAAACGTCTAACACGCACATTTGATAGAAACCATGCTTCATGGGGACCCATCACACAGTCTCATATCAATCTTTGCACACATTAACACTATTAAAGGTGTGTTGTGGGGACGTCGTGCTGTGTCTAGATTAGAGTTATATTTAACCAAGTAAAACATTTATATCAAGATTAATATCTAACCTGGACATCCTCCTATCACTACACTTCTAGATGCTGTGCATCAAACTGTTGGGTGAAGTGATTCTCACCTGAATTGCTAGCACAACCTATATCTGTCATACTTTAAATTACTTAAAAACACTGAAGAAAGAGCAGCAATACAGAGAGGATGTAAAATCTAAAATTGAAAATGTGTCAGATAAATATACCTGTTCAGGAGTTGAGTGTTGTCCTGTTTTACCAATCTCGGTTTGTGGATCGATGGAGGAACTGGAGTCTTCCACTGCCATGTCAAGAGATGTTGAGCTTTGTCTCTGGTAACACATATTTTACCAAGATGGTTCAGGTTTAAAGTTCCAAGTCAGGTTAAAATACCTGCATCATTTCCAGAAAACGTCTAACACGCACATTTGATAGAAACCATGCTTCATGGGGACCCATTACACAGTCTTACAGTCTCATATCAATCTTTGCACACATTAACACTATTATAGGTGTGTTGTGGGGACGTCGTGATGTGTCTAGATTAGAGTTATATTTAACCAAGTAAAACATTTATATCAAGATTAATATCTAACCTGGACATCCTCCTATCACTACACTTCTAGATGCTGTGCATCAAACTGTTGGGTGAAGTGATTCTCACCTGAATTGCTAGCACAACCTATATCTGTCATACTTTAAATTACTTAAAAACACTGAAGAAAGAGCAGCAATACAGAGAGGATGTAAAATCTAAAATTGAAAATGTGTCAGATAAATATACCTGTTCAGGAGTTGAGTGTTGTCCTGTTTTACCAATCTCCAGTTTGTGGATCGATGGAGGAACTGAGTCTTCCACTGCCATGTCAAGAGATGTTGAGCTTTGTCTCTGGTAACACATATTTTACCAAGATGGTTCAGGTTTAAAGTTCCAAGTCAGGTTAAAATACCTTGCATCAGTTCCAGAAAACGTCTAACACGCACATTTGATAGAAACCATGCTTCAGGGGGACCCATCACACAGTCCTACAACACTTGCAGGACCAGTTGTATATCAATCTTTGCACACATTAACACTATTAAAGGTGTGTTGTGGGGACGTCGTGCTGTGTCTAGATTAGAGTTATATTTAACCAAGTAAAACGTTTATATCAAGATTAATATCTAACCTGGACATCCTCCTATCACTACACTTCTAGATGCTGTGCATCAAACTGTTGGCTGAAGTGATTCTCACCGGAATTGCTAGCACAACTATATCTGTCATACTTTAAATTACTTAAAAACACTGAAGAAAGAGCAGCAATACAGAGAGGATGTAAAATCTAAAATTGAAAATGTGTCAGATAAATATACCTGTTCAGGAGTTGAGTGTTGTCCTGTTTTACCAATCTCGGTTTGTGGATCGATGGAGGAACTGGAGTCTTCCACTGCCATGTCAAGAGATGTTGAGCTTTGTCTCTGTAACACATATTTTACCAAGATGGTTCAGGTTTAAAGTTCCAAGTCAGGTTAAAATACCTGCATCATTTCCAGAAAACGTCTAACACGCACATTTTGATAGAAACCATGCTTCATGGGGACCCATCACACAGTCTTATAGACACTTGCAGGACAGTTGTATATCAATCTTTGCACACATTAACACTATTAAAGGTGTGTGTGTGGGGACGTCGTGATGTGTCTAGATTAGAGTTATATTTAACCAAGTAAAACTTTATATCAAGATTAATATCTAACCTGGACATCCTCCTATCACTACACTTCTAGATGCTGTGCATCAAACGTTGGGTGAAGTGATCTCACCTGAATTGCTAGCACAACTATATCTGTCATACTTTAAATTACTAAAAACACTGAAGAAAGAGCAGCAATACAGAGAGGATGTAAAATCTAAAATTGAAAATGTGTCAGATAAATATACCTGTTCAGGAGTTGAGGTTGTCCTGTTTTACCAATCTCAGTTTGTGGATCGATGGAGGAACTGGAGTCTTCCACTGCCATGTCAAGAGATGTTGAGCTTT
>JAGFBZ010002562.1:0-132733 GCA_018398805.1 Hirundichthys speculiger | reverse complement strand
AGGCTCTCCACAGAGTCATAAAGACTGCAGACAGGATTACTGGGACTAAGCTTCCATCCATGGACTCCATTTACACACAGCGCTGCAGAAGAAGAGCAGAGAACATCTTCAGAGACTCTCTACACAGCAAAATCGGAAGTGTTGATTTGTGTTAAAATTTCTGGTGTTAAAAATTTTGAGTTGAAAAGTGTTGATCTTAGAGTTACTGTAACACTGGCAGTGCTGAAAAAGCTCTGCAACTGGAGTTATTTCAGAGAGTCAATACAATAACACTCATTCGGAGTTGATTTCTACATCCGGGTATTTCGCGCTCATGGGCATGAAGAGTCCGCCATGTTTGCTGTCAGGATCGCAGAGGTTGTGAAGGTAAGAACTATGCATAACAATTTAAAACCTGTTATTGTAGTCTTAATTGAATACTGTATGAATTTTAATTACATTATTTATCTGAAGCATGCAACATTTTCTCAATGTGGACTGTAGCCTATTCATCTGTGGTAAAAGCCGGGATTCGTTAGCTTGGGTAACGCTTCCAGATCTTCCACATAAGTTAATATTGCATATCGAAAATAAATGTGTATTAAATGTAATACTTAGTTCTAGTTAGTTCTAATGATATAAATGCTTCCCAGTGTTTAATGCCTATTAAATGAAACGAGGGAGGGGTTGTCCTGTTTGAAAAATGCAGACGTTAGAATTTGAATTTTTGGTAGAGAAGCAGCAAGCCAGCGACAAATGCATAGCCCTATGCTCTCGGAAGCAAACATTCTCCTCAGAAGTGAGCTAAAAATCATATGAAGACGTTGTTGAAAGTCAAGTTTTGGTAAGTAAGTGGGGCCTGGTCTATGGGGCAGATGCGCTAATTACACACAAACCATGCTAGTAGTGAAAGTAGCAAACCAATCGTGGAAGTGGCAGGGGGTTTGAATTCTGTTGCTTGACCAAGCAAAGCGTGCTGGTTGTGTGGAGTGCTTGCTAATGGTAAGAATATTAATCCAAGTAAGACTTTGCTTTCGTTTTAGTGAAATAGGTTACCAATCAGTGTTTTAGATTAAACTGAATAAATGACAGGGGACGGTCGTCGCCTCCACCGATATTTTATGATGCTGCATTATCCTAGCATATCTTGACACTAACGACCACCATAAAGTAAGCTAGAAGCTAGCTAAGACAGCCCGTGTGTCAGAAACTCACAGAAACGAAATGTAAGAAATACATCAATTTACAAAGGGTATTTATTGCCTAAAAGTGAAAGCGTGATGAGGGCGGGCGGGCGTGATTCGTCGAGACATTGTATGTGGATTATCATCCTGAAATCATAGCTGACGATAGCTGATGATTTTCCACAAGTACAAGCAGTGACATATTTGACACCAACATGTTGGTGAATGTAAGTGACGACAAAAAGATCGCCGTTGTAGTCTTATTGTGGCTGGGTGGATAATTCATTGTGTGCAAATACTGTATAACCAAGTTCAGCTGTTTTACTGCATGCGCAGGGACAGGCCAAATTATATTGAATCAGTCGAAGTGGTCTGTCACCCAGCAATGTGTAGCCTGTTTTCTTTAAGTTATTGGCACTTGAGCTATAGTTAATAGTTGGCCTAATACACTTTCATTCTGCCTCCTCCTACTTTCTCCACCAGGTGCAGCTGTGAGACATGTTGCTGAAAGTGAAATACCTCAATGTAAAGAAGTACATTAAATTGCACGCAGGATTCACTTATCTAGAATTCATCAGTGAAGGTAAGATAGCCTGGCAGAACAAAATTTGTTGCACATGTATCAGTTCATCATGTTTGCATCTCATCTATTTAAAAAACTAATTAACTGTTAACAAATTTTTTTTTAATGTACGACATCAGCAGTAGGCCTAGGCCATATTGTTGCTGCAGATGTCTAATTTAGCCATTTAAAGACAGGTAGAACTGCTCTTAATAAGTATTAGCAAAATAACAAAGTTAAAATTCGTTTTTAAAAAAATTGTACAGGCTTTTTAGGTGACATTATGCTTATCTTTTATAAAGCCAAAACCAAGTTTGGACTCCCGGATGCTGCTGCTGACCTTGATATTTTCGATGAAACTGACACAGCTGTCGAAGACGACATTTTTCTGGAGTTACTGGAGGCCCAACCAGACATATGCCTGACAGTACGCGAAAAGATTTCAGATGAAGGTAAATTTATCATAACTTGAAATTTCATATTTGTATAGAATGTTGTCTGAACATGAACATGAAAATTGTGTTATTAATGGAATTGTGGAGTAAAGAAAGTTAACCAAATCATCTCTCCTAAAGTTTTTTTTTCTCCTTTAGCTCATTCTACACCATCCGCCTCAGATACATTATCTTCCCTCACGGATACTATATCACTTTCATCAAGTGACAGTGACCTCAGGGAACTGGGCATTCCTGCAGGCCGCAGTAGATCCAGCAAAGACAGTTCTGCACCACATGTTTCTGTGTCAAAGGATGCAAAAGAGGTAATTGAGAACAGAAAATGTCATTTGTATTTTTGAGTTGACACCATTTATACTGTAGATTGTTATACAAATTGAAATTCAAATTATGGTAGTTCCCAACTTGCCCTTTATGAAAAAAAAATGTGAGTAGAAGTTAGTGCTTCTTGCCAGATATGTCTTTCACAGGTTTGTTGACATTCCTCTAAACTCTCACCTTTACTGAAAAACAAGTTTTTATTGTTATCATTTTTCCTTTTATATGAGCAGATGGTTAAAAACGCCTTGACTAGGAAACCTGGTGGAGAGGAAATTCTTGAAGAATACATTGCCGAAAATTCACTGAGCCATCGCACCCGGCGGCAGCTTGTTAACATATTGGCAAGTGATATGACTGAGAGACATGGGTAAGAGTAATAGTAATAAAAAAGTAAAGAAGGGCCATATGGAATGTTCTGTATACTGTAGTAAAGCCTATTTCTGATTCAACATTGTCAATTGTATTTCCTCTATAGCAGAATTCCCTCCCGTAAGCAAAAGGAGAAATATGCCCTTGGAATAATTACACTCTTTCCTACATTGAAGGATCCATATTCTCCAAAGGGCTATGTAAGTCACGCAGTGATTGTAAAACAGCACATTATTTAGTTTCAAGTTTTCATCATGGAATAATTACATCAGCTAAATTATTTAAAAGAAAAATCTCAATTCCTCTTTCGTAATAACTACTGTCATAAAACTGTATTGAAATTGTGGATGTTGTTTAACATGTATTCCACATTAAGTTGAAAAAGAAAACCTGTTACATGATAATAGTCCTTTGGTTTCTTTTTGATGAATCTGCAAAGTCTGTAAGATCACATTTGATGTTTATTTTTCATTTTTATTGAAATGTGACAGGAGCATTTCTATGACGGAGTGAAGGGCACTGGATATTTAGCGTGGCGCCTCAAAACCATGTCCAGGTCTACAACCAAACGGCCAGTGAAGGAAGTCTCAGAGCATCAAGAACAAGGACCTAAGCGTCGAAGATCAGCAACCACACTGCCTCAGCAACTTGATGGAGATGCCTGCAAGGAGGCCATTTCTTTTCTTGTTCACTCTCCTGATGAAGCAAGTGTATTTCAGAAGATGAAAATGACGTTCCAACATCGCCGGGAACTGGTGCATGATCCACAAAAAACTGCAGATGTCTTCAAAACATTTCCTCGCTTTTTGGATGTCAAAGGACTAGTAAGTCAAACATATTTTCAAATGTTGTATTATTTTATTTTATTTTATTATTTTTTTGTTGATGTGTGAATGGCAACAGTAAAACATCATGATCATTGGTCATCCCAGTCAGGCCCATATTGGTCAAAATCACTTATTGCAATGTAAACAATGTTGAGCCCTGTTTTAATGTCTGTGTGTATGATGAACAGGTCAATCAAGACTTCCTGCTGCTGTTTGGTGCTGAAACATCCACCAAGTTGCTTGAGAAGTGGGACATGTCATTCAAGCCAAAGGTTATTAAAGAAGCCAAGCAGCTGACTCAGTCAACTGACCTGTGTCGTCTGATAAAAGCTGCTGAGAAACCTACAGAGAGTGATGCAAATGGTAGGCTTTGTAGCATGCTTGTTTGATACTAATAATATGTATTTTTACATGTCATTTTTAAATTGTTTTATAAATTCAACCATTAACAGACTGGGACAGTGACATGGCCTCTCTGCTGCTACTGCTTCAACTTTTGCCACCCACTGCTGGACGAAAGAGGAGAACCAAAATAAGTCCAACCGATGCAGCAGACAAAATGGTGCACTTTCACAAGGTAAATATGTTATCTCACTTTTTAAAATCCTTCAAAACACTTTTTCAGTTTTTGCACTTTTTAGTTTTCCTCTCCATGAAGTATGTGTCTTAGTATGTTGTAATAAGTTAGCAAGGCACATAATGTCAAACTGAATGAATAGTTTATACTCAGCAAGTGTAAGCTAGGCCTGTATTTTAATATCATATTTGTTTTTAGTCATGCTGCAGCAGCATCGATGAACACTTGCAAGCAAGAGATGGTAAACAGCCATACATCCTCGCTGTTGGCCGAACCCAGAACAGCATTGACACCTTCTACATCGCAGTGGACAAACAGCTCATCCCCTGCCAAGCCACCAGCTCACTGAGTGCTTTTGATGAACTTTTCAAATCCCACTACGTGTTCAACTTATCTTACGACGAGTCACTGGTTCATCTCTACAGTTTTGTGCAGACCACCATATTCAACATTGATGCTACCTCAACAGATGAGTCACCACGTGTCCGTGAGTTGCGTGCCAAAATGTTGAATTAGAACCATGTTTAAATGTTTTTATCTGTCAAACTCTGCATAGCACCAGTCAGGCTTTGATAAGTCATTTGCGACTAGGTCACAGTTTTTATCCAAGCACCAAATTTAAGTTGGCTTGTTCACAAGATGGTTGCAGCCGTCAGTTCACTACATACTCTGGTTTTAAAAAAACATTTAAATAGTGTTCATAATGAAGATTGTTGTCAAAGTGGTGATGCAGAACCCCCAGAGTCATTTCAAGCTGATTTTGACAGATTACAAGATACAGACATAGAAGTTGCAGGAACAAGTGGTATTCAGAACATTGAGGTTGGGTGTTCTGAAAAGAATGGGTCAGGTCAAAGAATGAAAAAAAAATTCTGAAGCCATTTGTACTAAAATTATTGGTAAACTCAATGGTAGTGGTTTGGCAAATAGTTTTGTGTCATCACTTGTTTGTGATTTGGAAGATTTTGCTGATGGACTGCACTGTGAGTTTAAACAAAAAGTACTGAACGTTGTGCCAACAGAAAATCCTGTTAGATCACCAGTGGAAAAATGTCTTGAGACTTTTTTCACCAGTGGAAAAATGTCTTGAGACTTTTGACAATCCAGTTGAGAAGTTTGACACTGAAGTTAAAAGAAAGTCATATTTCCGTGAAAAATGGGGAATTGTGTGGAGCCAGTGGAAAAGACTTTAGGTATACGTTATGATACAAGGTTAAATAAAAAATCAGGCACTTATGACCAGGTACCAGTAAAAGACACTTTTGTGTACATTCCAATTTTGGAAACAATCAAATTTATTTGTCGCAATTCTTATATTTGTGAGCTGCTTGCTAAACCATGTGTATCAAAAGAAGACAGATATGAAGACTTTTGTGATGGAAGTTACTTTAAGTCTGATCCATTGTTTTCAAAACCACAGACTTCTTTGCAAATTCAGCTTTATTACGATGACTTTGAGACTGCTAATCCACTTGGTTCCAAACGTGGTGTTCACAAAGTTGGTGCAGTCTATTTTGTCCTCAGAAATCTGCCTCCAAAGTTAAATTCTGCATTGATGAACATTCATTTGGTTGCATTGTTTCATGCAGAAGATGTGAAAAAATATGGCTTCGATCCTATTTTATTTACAGCCTCTGATTGATGACATAAAGTTTTTGGAGAGCCATGGCATTGATTTACCCTTCTCATCTGAAAAGGTCCATGGCACTATATGTCAGATAACTGGGGACAACTTGGGGATGCACTCAATTTTGGGTTTTGTTGAGACTTTCAGTGGGCGTTACTGTTGTCGTTTGTGTTTAATTGCTAAAGAGGATGCTCAGAGTGTGTATACTGAGGATGATCCAAAGATCATCTTACGAGGGAAAGAACTTTTTGAAATGCACTGCAGTGAGTTGCAATCTGATCCTCGAAAGCTGCATGTGTTTGGCTTAAAAAGGAATTCTACACTGAACACTCTTCAATTCTTTCATGTTTGCCAGAACTTTTCCTTGGACATTATGCATGATATTCTCGAAGGGGTAGCACAATATGAGATAAAGTTACTGTTGGAATATCTCTCAGACAATTTTCTTCCTGAACCTGCTCTTTTATCAAGGATCTATGCTTTTGACTATGGCTACTTGGAGAGCAAAAATCGTCCAACAAGGGTGAACTTAGACAGTCCTGGTAATAGTATAGGTCTTAACTCCATTCAGACTATTTGTCTGATTAGAAACATTCCTTTAATTTTTGGTGATATTGTGCCAGAAGGAAATCAGAACTGGACTATGCTATTGCTATTGTTGCAAATAATTAACATCATATTCTCTCCATCTGTTACACATGGCATGACTGTGCATCTAAAACATTTGATAATGGAACATCATGACTTGTTCAAACTGTTGTATCCAGGTAGGATATGATGAAGGGTCCATCATGAAGGACCCATCCCACCCGGGCCACTCCCTGTTTGAGCCACTGCCGTCAGGCAGATGGTACAGGGCCATCAAATCCAGGACTAACAGACTGAAAAACAGTTTTTTCCCAACCGCTGTTAGAGCCATAAATGCCTCTTAGAACAACTGAATAATGTGCATTATTTTATTTTATTTTATTTTATTTTATTTTATTTTATATTACTGTCTAATGCAACTGCTTTATTCTTTATTACCATCATTTACAACTGCACTACCTCTGTGTAATATCCACTTGCACACTTGCACACTTACCTTCCTGTTGGCGTTATACTACGCATTAGTAAACCATGTTTACTGAATAGGTCTGCCGTTCCCTAGACTTTGTAAGTCTGTATATTGTTTTCTATATTGGTTTTATATTGTTTTTTTATATCGGTTTTATATATTATATTGTTTATATTATATTGTCTATAGTGCACTCTACTGAAGGCCTGCACCTTACTTTTCGTTGTACTTGTGACAATGACAATAAAAATAATCTTGAATCTTGAATCTCTCTTGAATCTCCATCCAGCTGAGCCTCTGCTCAGACACAAACACTCCACCTACAACCTGAGACACAGTCGAGCAGACTGTATCATCACACAACACGGTTACAGAACAGCTTTTTTTCCCTTCCACAGTGAGACTGATGGCGAACACAAAAATATGATTTTATAAAAAGAGTGTAGTTAACCATTCATTACCTCTCCTGATCTTGTGCAGTTTTGTTAGTTTATTTATATTCTCCAACTGTGCAGTATTGATCATACACAATGTGTATATTTTACAATGTATGTAAAATCTGCTTTCAAGTGTATGTCAATGTGTATATAAAGGCTTGCAAATAACACCATAAAGCAAGCCATGCATTACACGTTCATTAAAAATAGAAATGATAGAAAATTATAGAACTATTAAATAAGTCACATGTATACTTTTTCAAATATTATATACAAATTGGATTCATTAAGCCAAATGAATGAATGAATGAATGAATGAATGAATGAATGAATGAATGAATGAATGAATGAATGAATGAATGAATGAATGAATGAAGCCTTTATTGCCACTGAGCCAGCCTCCCAACACAGTGAAATTGCATTAACATTGCTTGAATTGCAAACTTTGATGAAATGTGGCTTTTATTCCACTAGATGGCAGCAAAGTCAATCCAAATAACTCCACACTTTCGCTGCCACTCAGGTGTGGATTGTCTGCATTTGCATTTTTCCCACAACCAGCATGTTTTTTGTATATTTGGTTGCAAATTCCACCACTGAGGTGGTTGAGGGTTCTCTTGCTGTAGCAAACACAATTATGGTTTGAAAGGATGACAGGAAGGATGATATTTTTCAACAGGACATAAAAAAGCATGTTTTTTTTTTCATTTAACATATGCAGGACTATATTATATTATGATATTATACAGTATACTGCATATAGATACCTCAGATGTGTTTCTAAAAAATAATCAGGACGCATCAATGCTTTATACTTAAATCAGTTTAAGTCTTGAAGGCTACCTGGACGACTGCTCTTGAAAAAGAAGCCTGATAGTTGCAGTTGATGTGACACATTTATCATCCAATCAGGACATTAATTAAAAACACTTTTGTCTCTGACCTTTATTTTATCATCTCCCTTCTGAATCTCTACATCTTCAACCCCAGGAAACCAAATTTTGCGACAGGCCTATACTATTTTTCTAGTGTCTGACCTTTGTGGCCTCTGATGTCTCACAGGGAGTAAAATCACTCAATGAAGTCTATCAGTCCAGAGCATCTTTACTGAATAGTTGTTGTCACTTTAAACTTCAAACATAGGCTCATTACAAACATTATACAGTATATAAACTGCATTTAAAGTAGCTGAGCTACCTCCACCAGCAGCTACAGCAGTTACATGTGCTACTTAATAAGTTCACACCTGAAGCACTGAACCACACTGCTTCTTTAACAGTACAGAGCTGCTGATGAATCAGCGTTCACCTTTAACTTGTGCAAATGACATGTGAGTAACTGGTACAATAAACAAGACAAGATGCACAGACTTACAAGACTCAGAAAAAGAAGCTGATATACAAACTGAAAGCACCGGAAAGGCAGGTAATCTAAAAGAATTGATCTAAACAGTAAAAAGATACAGAGTAAAGAAAAGTTGACTAATAATTACCACAACGATGAAGATCTGGCCCAGAGTGGAAGAAAAGAGCAAACAAATACAGTGTTTTATGAGGATTTATAAGATTTATAAAATAGGTCACATGTCTTATAAAATGAGGACATCTGACATCTGCTGGATGAAGAGGATGAACCAAGAGAACACTGGAGAGGAGAAGAAATAAAAACATAACCAAAATATGAATGTTTTATTGGGTTCAAGCTGAAAGATGTCATCTGTGTAGAAACTGGGAGTCCATGTCATGTGTGTGTGTGTGTGAGTGTGTAGTGTGTGTGTGTGTGTGTGGTGTGTGTGTGTGTGTGTGTGTGTGTGTGTGTGTGTGTAGTGTGTGTGTGTGTGTGTGTGTGTGTGTGTGTGTGTGTGTGTGTGTGTGTGTGTGTGTGTGTGTGTGTGTGTGTGTGTGTGTGTGTGTGTGTGTGTGTGTGTGTGTGTGTGTGTGTGTGTGTGTGTCTTCTTTTCCTTTCAGCTGTTCCCTTCAGGGGTCTCCACAGTGAATCATCAGCCTCCATCTAACTCTATCCTCTACATCTTCTTCTCTCACACCAAATAACGTCATGTTTTCTTTCTCTACATCCATAAATCACCTCTTCTGGTCCTCCTCTAGACCTCCTGCCTGGCAGCTCCAATCTCATCATCCTTTATTTACTATCCCTCCTCTGAACATGTCTCAGTCTGGTCTGCCTGACTTTCTCTCCAAAACATCTAGCAGCATCTGCTGTTCCACAGGATGTTCTCATTCCCAGTCCTATAAATCCTCTTTACTTCTAAAGAGAACCTCAACATTTTAACCTGTTAGCTCCAACTCTGCCTCATGTCTTCTCCACAGTCTCTAGATACAACATCTCAGGTCTCACCACCATCTTTCCTTTTACTGTCATTGTTGCTGAAACTCTTTTCTCACACCAAACACCTGACATTTTTCTTGCTTCTTCATCTTTTTTCCACAGTCTCCATTGATCTGTTGAGTCTAAGTTCTTAAAACCCTCCACCTTCTTTATCTCTTATCTCTTATCACCTTTACCTTATGTTTCATCTCCCTGTACTTCTGTCTGCTCCCAGTGTTCCACTTCTTACTCCTGCATTTCCTCATTTCACCACCAAGTCTCCTTGTCCGTTTTCCTACCAGGATGACACACCAAGTCCTCTCTCTTACCTGTCTCACATTAGCTGTATCTGTCAGGTCACCTGGAAGCAGCTCCTGACCAGAACCTGTCTCACATTAGCTGTAGCTGTCAGGTCACCTGGAAGCAGCTCCTGACCACCTGAACCTGTCTCACATTAGCTGTAGCTGTCAGGTCACCTGGAAGCAGCTCCTGACCAGAACCTGTCTCACATTAGCTGTAGCTGTCAGGTCACCTGGAAGCAGCTCCTGACCAGAACCTGTCTCACATTAGCTGCAGCAGCTGTCAGGTCACCTGGAAGCAGCTCCTGACCAGAACCTGTCTCACATTAGCTGCTTCCAGATGTCAGGTCACCTGGAAGCAGCTCCTGACCAGAACCTGTCTCATCTCCTCTCTGAAAGCCACACCACACTTTTCTCATCCTTTTTCAGTTCCCACCTCGTCGTCCTCTGCTCTGCCTTCGTCCTCTTCAGTCTCAAGGTTCAGACTCATAACTTGACCAGACAGTCTTTTCACTTCCAGAACATTCCTAGCAAGCTCCTTCGAGATAGCTCCGACTCCATTTGTCTTTCCATCTACACCAGGGGTCTCAAACTGATCCGTGAAAGGGCCGTGTGGCTGCAGGTTTTCGTTCCAACCAGCAGAAACACAGCTGACTTGTTTCATTCAATCAACTGAACTGGTTCAGACCTTTAGTGAAGACAACTAGTTGATTGACTAAAACAAGTCAGCTGTGTTTCTGCATGGTTGGAACAAAAACCTGCAGCCACACGGCCCTTTAATGGATCAGTTTGACACCTGTGATCTACACCATTAATAAATAATTTGAAGTCTACTCCTAAGCTTCCAGCCTTGTTACCTTCCACCTGGTCTCCTGAGTAAACAGAATATCCACCTTCCTCCTCTGCGTCACGTCAACCAACACTAGCTTTGTTTAGTTGGCATAAGTTTTACATCGGAATGCCTCACAACCCTCTGCATTTATCCAGGCTTGGGACCCCCCCCCCCCCCCCCCCCAAAGGCTACCCAGTATTTTTACAGTAATGCGTTCACTGATCCAGTTCTTAACTGTGTTTTTCCCCATTATGATGTTTTTCCATCCAGCTTTGTGCTGTTGTTTATTCCAGTTAAATGGAAACTGGTCTGTCTGCACTTATCTAAAACACCACAGAATGGCAAGTCCTCCTTTTTTCTTTAGTACCTTAACTGCGAGGCTTTGAATTTCATCTAATATTTATTTCCCAGCTGGTATACCACTGAAGAGTTGTTTGGTAAGTATAGGAAGTTTAAAAAAAAAAGAGAGAGCGTTGAGAGTCATTTTTAACTAGACTGGTCAGGAAATGTACATTAGTAAAAGCTAGTGAAGAGAAAGATAAAAATACCAAGGCGCTAAATCTTTTGTCCTGCTTATTAATGAGAATAACTCAGCAGTCCTGACTGATGTTGGAACTTAAATTCCACAGACAGCAAGATAAAAATGTCTTCTTAGTTTGACCTAATTCTCTGAACTTTTAAAAGTCATCTGGTATTTTGACCTCTGAACAAGCTTGACAGCAACATGACATTTTCCTCCACTCAAGGGATCAAATCAAAGCAAAATATTTATTTATTTAACTGAAAGAGGAAGTATTTGCAAAAGTAAAGCATTTGCAAGATGTGAGAGATAGAAACAAAACATAGCCGGCAATCAAGTTTTTGTAAGAAAAGGACTTGGGGGGAAAAATAATAGTAATTCAAAACCAGTCATTAAAATAAATCTGTGGTTTGCAGAGACAGACATTTAAAAGTCACATTGCATGATTGTTGTTGGGATTTATTTAACCACTTCTCATCTTTTAGGCTGCAAACACGTGCAGTTGCTCCGACTCAGATGTTCAGCATGATGAATGAATACACTCATTAAACCCTACTTGTTCAACCCTTATTTTTTATGTTTAATATAGCCATTATACTCTGTTTATACATGTTTTTTTTTTTTCGTTAAATAAAAAGATCTTTCTTTTCTCCATCATTCAACTGGCCTGTGGTCCTTGGTCTGTAGCCTCCTGTGAGCCTTCTGCTACACAAACAGAACTGTAGTTATTAATGATAATAAAGTCATTAGAGGTTGTTGAGATATATTCTCCTCACAGTGTAAAGGGTGTCAGTTTTTTTCATTTGTTTTGTTTTCTCACATTAGTAAAGTACACCAGAAGGTTCCTGGAGTGTTTGTCCTCTCCATACCTGTGAGGGACTCCAGCTTCTTCCATAGTTGGCACAAAGATGATTTGTTGGCTGATGTTGAGAACGTATCTTCTGCGGTACAAAGATTTTAGAACAAGGGAAGACAGAGTCTTAAAAAACAAGGAAACTACATCACACACCACTTAGAAACCAACTTAAAACCACTAAGAGAGGAGGTGAATGACTTTAATTTTATTACAGTACAATGTTCCGTCTGATCCATGGAGGCTTCATCCTGCAAACCACAGAACCTGAAAGAATCAGCCTCCAATGTCCTCGTCCCCACAGCAGACAGCAGACAGGTGTCTGTGTTGTTTTAATGTTGTAGCTGGTCACCGTATGTGGGAGGACGAGACGTTAAGCTGCACAAATCCTACTTTTTCAGTTCTTGTTCTGATATAAAATACCCGGCCTTTGTATGTGTAGACGAGACTGAAGGCTTGACTTTAAACATTACAAAACTGCTTTATTTCCTGACTTTGAAAGACAAAATGTAGCACATAGCTGAAAAGCAGCTAAATCGACAAGATTTATGTTTTCATGTCACTGTGGCTGTGCACAAAGCTGATACATGATGTGGCAACTATTACACTTAGAAATGAATTGAACAGAAGCCTAACGGATCATCTGAATACCTGATCCAGTTATTTAGACAATATCAGGTCTGATATCCAGCCTTGAGTGGGGACAAGTGCAGCCAAATGAGGATCTGTTGTTCTAACTGCACATTCAAGTCAAGAAACATTATCTGTATAGGATCTTTCAAAATAAAAAAGGCTTTTCAATAAAAACATTAAAAGATAGTTACAACTCAAAAGTGAATTGAATGTAACCTGAAGGAATTCAACTATGAAAATGTGATAAGCAGAACTCAGAGTAAAGTCATGTTGATGACGGAGGAAGCGCGCCTGAAAAGGTCACTGTGCCTTTGATGACATTTTGACTGACAAAACCAGTTACCAAAGATTACAGCTTCCTGTTTATGGAGCTGGAGCTGCGTCTGCAGAGCTCCAGACGACGTTCAGCGATCTCTGCACTTAATCTGTATCTATCTGGGGAGCGTGCACGAGAGAAAGAGGTTGCTAATGGACCAAAGCTTCAGCCCAACCGATTTACCATCGACTGCATTACACATTTTAAAAGTGAAGACGACTCAGGAGTTACACTCTCTCTCTTTTTAATAGAAATGAGACATTTCTCTTGTTAAAATATTCATAAATTCCCATCTGAATTTAAAGCTAGACAATGACAACCAGACTTCACAAATATCAAAAGTAAATAAAAATAGAAGCAAGAAACCAGAAATTTAGCCACTTTGCTGTTTAAAAGATGAACTTATTTATTTCACTGGGGATTAGTCCAGAGTAACATTTTGGATCTTTTCAGAAAAATTAATACTTTCTTCTTCTTCATTTCCATATTTAGAGAGAACTCAGCAAATGTAATTAATTTCCAAGGTGTACTTATCTGGCTAGTCTGCTTTCTGCTCAAACTGTATGGTAATCTTTATCATATCTGGATCCAATGACAGCTCATAGAGACAGAGGGAAGGAACAGATTCTCTTGAGTGTTTTCTGACACAAACACAACACCACACGTGTGCATGAAGCTCAAAGGTGCTGCTAGCTTCAACGGAGGAGCAGCGCTGCTGCCGAGGGACACCGACCACCATAGAAACAACGTGGTGGTAAATAAAACTACTTACTCATGGCCACATGCTTGCATTACTGGGAAAACCATGATGGCGGCTGCAAATGAAGTGACTGGTGTAACTGGGATAAATGTCAAAGAGGACCTGTGTGATGTGTTCATCACATGATGCACATCCCCCTCACAAGGACGTTATTGGGTTGGACGGGGCTGAGAAAACAAATAAAAAATCACTGAACAGTGAGAAAGCATTTTCCAGCCAGACGATGATGAGAAAATAACATGAGCCATTAAAAACAGTCGTCTTTTGATACGGAGTGATATGGATCACAGCAGATGACCCGCAAAATTAAAACGACGACTCATTCTGCTCATTCTGCGGTCACTACAACTACATGAAATGTTTTTTCTCTCTCTCTCTCTCTCTCTCTCTCTCTCTCATCAAGCCAGAAGCTGTTCTGTCTTTTGATTTGTCCTTGACCAGATGTGCTGACTGCTGTTTTAACAGAGACTTTAGCCTAGGGGCGCCTAAAGGATCCGGTGCTACTGGTAGCAAGATAACGACATCATGTATGTTAAGCACTCACCAGCTCAGTCAACGTTAACAGACGTTTGGGAAGCGGCGGTCAGCAGCCGTGGAATGAACATGAAGCACACGACCACAGAAACCAGAAATGAGCCACGTTATTACACAAGAACAAAATCACTGTTCTGGGGTTGTTCTGAGGTAATCAAAGTATTTCTGAGCACTAAAGGAACATTCTGTCATTAAAACATCCCCAGTGGTCTGTTATTAGATGGCAGGAGAGTAAAACTTTTGATAGGGATAAAATTACAGGAACTGAAGAAGTTTTGAGTTAAAACAGAAAAAATGTTTGCGGCTAACAGCCAACGATGTTCTGGTGTGGGTTGTTCACGGTGTGTTTTTGGTTTTAGCGAGGGTCTCGTCTCGTCTCCCCTGTCCTGAGTCTCTTGTTTCCTGTGTTTCTTTAAAGTTATGTCTTGTCTTCATTGTGTTCTGCTTCTCTTTCCTTGTGTTATCCTGATTGTTTGCACCTGTCCCTCGTTTGCTCCTCTGTGTATTTAAGTCGGGTCTTTCTCCTTTCTGTTTGCTGGTTCATCTCTTCAAAACCCTGGATGTCTCTGGCCTTCTCCCTTCCATGTTCCTGCCTCGCTGTCCCGTCACCCCAGTTTGTTAGAGAGCAAATTAAGTTTGGATTTTGGTTGTTTTTGTAAATAAATCACATTTTCTGGATACTCCTGCGTTTGGGTCCTCCATACAACTCACCAACACGACAAATGAATATGTTAGCAGTGAGGTGCAATCAACCTTTGTCAAAATTAATACCAATTTACAGCCTCTAACAAGACTCCAAATGTCATTCCAGTTAACTAATAGTGTCAATATGGTCCTGACGGGCAAAACGAGGTGATTTTAATGCTGTATGTTTACAAAGCATGTATAAACATATAGATAAGCATATAGAATTAGGTGTGTTGAAGCAGGGAAACATCTAAAGATCTTAGACATGCAGGACAGCGGCCGTCCAGGACTGGTGGACACATCTGGACTAGAGTGTTCGGTACTCTGGCCATGTGTACAATACTCCTGTTATGTAATCTCCTATTGCATAAAATAATAACTTAAAGAGATTACAAAGTAGGAATAAGATTTATGCTCACTATTGCATTTATAAGTTGCATTTATTTCATTAGTTTAGTTTTTTTTTGTAAGTTTTGTCCTTATAATCTAGTTTCCACAGCTGAAACTGCAGCTCTGCTTTCCTGAATTTCATCTATGGTCTTTTTTTTTTTTTTTTTTTTTTTTGCTCCTACTGTGGAACTGGTTTTCTACTAACATGAGAGTTAAAAAAAATGCAAGTGTCAAATTGTTCCTCAGTTCTTTATTTTAGCCTTACTAAAAAAAAATGTTACAAAAAAAACACAGAAAAGAGAACCACAGATGAATTAATGTAGTACTACTGCTGGCCTTTACAGTGATTACCTGACAAAGTTACCTTTACTTAATTTAGCAGACGGCCTTGTCTAAAGTCTGGAACATATTAGGGTCAACTGAGATTTGCGTCTCATCGAGATGTTCATAACACAGTTCTCAGGGGGAGCCACAGTCCTGACGGCCCTCAGAGGACCCCCCCCCCCCCCCCCCCCCCCCAATTTCTTAAACTTAAAAAATTAAACAATTTCTGGATGTGTGGTGTTCCTCGTGACAAACATTGCTGATGAGATACATAAGATCAGTGCATATCAGACATATAATTACCATCTGACTGACATAAAGGATAGGGTGTGGTGTGTGTGTGTGTGTGTGTGTGTGTGTGTGTGTGTGTGTGTGTGTGTGTGTGTGAGGTTTTTCTTTTTCCTTTTTTTGTCCCTCCTGAGAAAACATGAATATGCATAAAATGAAAATTCACAACCTCAGCCTTTAAGCTTTTCTTTAATTGAGTTGTCAGTGTGTGCTGCATATCACTGCAAAGGTTATAAGACACATATCTCCGTGGTAACAGGAAGTCACCATGTACTGCTTTGATAAAACCTTTTGCATACTCAGTATATGTACGCTGTATATATACACTAGACACAGAGTGGTACCAGTCACACAATTTAAAACTCATCAAACAGCTTAAAATATGCTTTACCGTGTTTATAAAGGGATTACGTAACCCAGTGAACCCTTAAATGAGATGGACAGCCTGCAGCACCACTTACATGAAGAAACTAGTCTACTATACTAACAAGAGACAAAGTATTTTACACATGCATGTTGGAGGTGACTGCGATTGTGAGTGTTTTTCTTTAGGGCCACCTTGAAGGGGACGGAGAAAAGAAGACTTTGAGAATAAAGTCATCCATCCATCCATCATCTATACCTGTTTCAATCCTCTGCAGGGTCACAGGGATCTGCTGGAGTCTGTCCCAGGTCTCTTCAGGTGAAAGGCAGGGGTCCACCTGAACAGGTCACCAGTCCATCACAGGGCCACACATAGACAAACAACCACGCACACACTCACAATCACTCCTACAGGTGATCTAGAACCACCAGGTAACCTGACATGCAGGTCTTTGGACTGTGGGAGGAAGCTGGAGAACCTGGAGGAAACCCACGTAAGCACAGGGAGAACATGGAAACTCCACACAGAAAGACCTGCTGAGGTTCGAACCAGGAACCTTCTAGAACCTGGAGGAAACCCACGTAAGCACAGGGAGAACATGGAAACTCCACACAGAAAGACCTGCTGAGGTTCGAACCAGGAACCTTCTAGAACCTGGAGGAAACCCACGTAAGCACATGGAGAACATGGAAACTCCACACAGAAAGACCTGCTGAGGTTCAAACCAGGAACCTTCTAGAACCTGGAGGAAACCCACGTAAGCACACGGAGAACATGGAAACTCCACACAGAAAGACCTGCTGAGGTTCGAACCAGGAACCTTCTAGAACCTGGAGGAAACCCACGTAAGCACACGGAGAACATGGAAACTCCACACGGAAAGACCTGCTGAGGTTCGAACCAGGAACCTTCTAGAACCTGGAGGAAACCCACATAAGCACGGGGAGAACATGGAAACTCCACACAGAAAGACCTGCTGAGGTTCAAACCAGGAACCTTCTAGAACCTGGAGGAAACCCACGTAAGCACACACGGAGAACATGGAAACTTCCACACAGAAAGACCTGCTGAGGTTCGAACCAGGAACCTTCTAGAACCTGGAGGAAACCCACGTAAGCACACGGAGAACATGGAAACTCCACACAGAAAGACCTGCTGAGGTTCAAACCAGGAACCTTCTAGAACCTGGAGGAAACCCACGTAAGCACACGGAGAACATGGAAACTCCACACGGAAAGACCTGCTGAGGTTCGAACCAGGAACCTTCTAGAACCTGGAGGAAACCCACGTAAGCACACGGAGAACATGGAAACTCCACACAGAAAGACCTGCTGAGGTTCAAACCAGGAACCTTCTAGAACCTGGAGGAAACCCACGTAAGCACACGGAGAACATGGAAACTCCACACAGAAAGACCTGCTGAGGTTCGAACCAGGAACCTTCTAGAACCTGGAGGAAACCCACGTAAGCACACGGAGAACATGGAAACTCCACACAGAAAAGACCTGCTGAGGTTCAAACCAGGAACCTTCTAGCTGTGAGACAACAGTGCTGACCACTAAGCCACTGTACTGCCTAGAATAAAGTCATAATATTGTAAAATAAAGTCATACTTTTACATGCAAAAAATAATTTGGAATATATTATCAAAATAGAGTCCTAAAATATGCTGATAATGAGGGCTGTGCTGAACTTTGTTAAGGAAATCCTTCATCTTTTGGGAAATACTCACACCTTGAAAAGAAGTATTATCAAAAGTACTGTGCTGAATGATTTTTCTTGTGTGAATATTTTTGTCATGAAAGTACAACTTTATTCTTGGGAAATTACTATTTGAATCCTTTTTTTCCATCATTTCCTTCATCAAATGTTGCTCTCGCTGCTCAGCTCCTCCACGTAGTCAGATGCTGCTGTCGGCGGGTTTCAGCTCAGTCTGTCCCCAGCTGCTGTCCTTTACCGCCGTGGTCATCACTTCTCTGGAGAGCAGATCAGCTGAAGGACATTTTACAGACTCGGCCGTCACTGTTTTGGTTTCCAGACCGGACGTCGTGGTGGCTTTACGGCAGCAGCTCCGTACCCCCCTGTGGAAGCGTATGGTGAACAGGCCATAGATGATGGGGTCCAGGCAGGTGTTGAAAAGTCCAAAGATGAACAGGATATGAGTTAGGGAGTGAGAAACCTTTCCCTCCAGGTCGTCGGGGAAGAACCAGTACCACAGACCCAACAGGTAATATGGAGTCCAGCACACTATGAAGCAGATCACTATGACGATGCTCATTTTCAGAGTCTTCATCCGTGCTTTGGGGATGTTGTTCTTAGAGCAGCGTAGATGCGGCTCATCAGAGGACACTGCAGGAGACAAAGACAACTACTAACAGCTGACCACTGGAATTGTTAATTTAAAAAAAAAAACATGCTGAAAATTACTGTGTACTTGGATAAATTTACTTTTCAAAGACCTTTAGATAATACAAGCATTTTTGTCACATAACCACTACATTTATCTTTTTTCTTTTACACATTTCTTATGTGCATTGAAAAAATCTTATGTCAAATAAGTACTCCGTACTGATTTGTCAAAGGTTCAGGGTTTAAATAATGTCCTTTACATAAACCTTTTATGGAAAATTCAAAATATTATTTCTCAACTGTGATACCAAGGAGCATCAATGTATCGTAATAACTATTTCCTTCATCCAGCACATGTTTCACACAGCTGCACTGGCTGTGAAACTACTGACTCAGTGCATATTATTGCATATAAATTAGATATTTGCAACGTATTTAACTTAATGTTCAAGGGGAAATTAGAGGATTTTCTTTTTTTAAAGTAAGCAATGCAGGAAATGGAGAGATATTTGTGCAATGACACTGGTTTCTGGACTAAGATTCTATACTAACTTTTCTTAGAGGTTTCTGGCAACAGTGATGCTTTGACCAAATGCTAAAACGACAGCAGAATACAAATACAACACTAAAAATACTGTATCTGAATAGACATATAGGCAGTAAAACTGTAGGAATTTAAATGTCATTTCTTTTGAAGGTCTTTGATCACAAATAAGAGGAAAAGTCAGGGAATAAAAAAGGTGATTATGAAAATCCTGCAGGGAGACGGGTTTGAATATTCATGCAAGATCAGGGAATTGCAATATATTTTATTATTATTCTAATATTTGGCTTTTTTTATATTTTGTTGGATAACAGCACATATAATTATGTGCTATATATGCCACACAGACACACAGACAAACACATATACATACAGTGTTGCATGTTGCTCACATGCTTTTGTTTTGAAAAGTCTATTACTGGCTGCTGCAGAACCGGAAGAGAATTGGCAGGTAAACATGAGGAAAAGCTAAAACAGACATGGAGACAATAACAAATCTGTGCACTTTACAGTTCGGGTAGAAACTCAGGTAGCAATATTAACACCAATCACATCATTCCTCCATGTTACATCAGATCTGCTCCATGTGTTCACTGTCCTGCTGTTCTCTAGCTGGTTACTGCAGTGCAGCTCCATCTAGTGGCACAGATGTGTAATGACAACAGAAAGTCTCGTCCTCAATTATAAAACGACCCCCATTTTTGAGAATATGACTTCTACATTAAAACATCGTTCTATATTTGGGCCAATGCGGTAGTCTGATCAATGACTTATTCAACACCATATGGGTGTCCTGCAATGTTGTAAATGAGCATCAGAAGATTCTGTGCTCATCATGATCTGAGGAGAAAAAGACTGATGTCAGACGCAGAGCTGGAGAGGCTTTGGTTTATCTATATATGAGCTGAGTTTTCATTCAGATTTTCACAATATTGCAAATATTATAGTATGTGATTCCAGCGCCGCCACGTTACCTGAACTGCCGTCCACAAAGCCATATTAGGGAATCTGTGTATCATTCGTTCTTTCCATTTTCAATTGGCAATCAAAAATAAAAAAAATGAAAAAGGGACGTTTTATTTCGTTTTTCGTTTTTTAATCTAACACAAAAGACAAAAAAAATGCCTGGTTTTTCGTATTTTAATTTTAGACTTGGATCAAAAGTACGAAATGAAAAAACGGGCCACAAGACCGAATTTTTTTTTTAGTATTGAAATTTCCTGCTCGTTGCAGCAGATGAGTTTCCTGTAGTGATGGTGAGATGAAGCCTCATGAGGCATCGAACCATTTGAGCCGATCGGTTCCAGAAAAGGTTCATTACT
The DNA here is from genome assembly GCA_018398805.1 of Hirundichthys speculiger. NCBI lineage: Eukaryota > Metazoa > Chordata > Actinopteri > Beloniformes > Exocoetidae > Hirundichthys > Hirundichthys speculiger. The sequence goes on along the minus strand of JAGFBZ010002562.1, from coordinate 111,998 downwards.
AGAAGCTTCATCTGCACACGACACCACCTACTGGACAGATTTATAATCACAGGCAGCTGGATCTCAACCACAGCTGTTTGTGGAGGATTGAATATTTGTCTGTCATGGCCCTTGAGAATGATTATGAATTACAAAGAACATCAATGACTATGAATTACAAAGAATGCATGGCCAAATAAATTCTCTACATACATTATCACATATGTGTATAATAAAATATGCCATGGATGTATTCTATGTGTGTCTAAAGTTTCCCAGTATGGAAGTATCGTATATGGCAGGTTGTGTAATAATGTTTTTTTTTTTTTTTTTTTTGTCACTTTAGGAGAATAACATGGGCCTGAACAGGCAGAGGACAGTGAAAGTGCTGGTCGAACTAGGAAGATGGAGCTAAATATGTTTGTGTAACTTGAACAATGATGTACAGGACAGGGGAAACTTTAGACATTTTTGTTAATTAGTAACAGTCTCTCAACAGGTTTTGAACGATTCATTTTTTTACACAACCTCTCGGGCCTTTCACATGGTACAGAAGATGTTGTTGTGCACAAAAACGCAAATCATATTCTCAAAATGAAGGTTGTCTGATAATCGAGGTCTAAACTTTTCTATTGTCATTACACATCTGTGCCACTAAATGGCGCTGCACTGACGTAAACAGTAGGTGAATGGAGCGTCACAGTGAACAGCTGGAACAGATCTAATGATAAATGGAGTAAGCACGCGACGGCTCGAACAAAGGGGCTTAAAAGTTTTGATGCAGCCCAGTTTTTGTTTTGTTTTTTTTAACAGACTGAACTGTTAGTATTGCTACCTGAGCTGCTACCGGAACTGCCGCACACAAAGCCACTTCCGGGTCACATTATCCGGACAATTAAATATGAAAAACAAATTCCGTCCTGTGGACCGTTTTTTAATTTTTTTATTTCGTATTTTTGATTGAAGTCTTAAATTGAAATACAAAAATCCAGGCATTTTTTCGTTTTTGTGTTACATTAAAAAACGAAAAACAAAATAAAACATCCATTTTTCATTTTTTAATTTTCTATTGACAATTGGAAATGGAAAGAACAAATGATACACGGATTTCAGGGTCACGTAAACTGGAAAATTAAATATTAACAATAAATTCAGTCCCGTGGCCTGTTTTTTAATTTCGTATTTTTGAGGCAAGTCTAAAATTGAAATATTAGAAAAACAGGTATTTTTTTCGTTTGTGTTATATTAGAAAATGAGAAACAAGATAAAATCTCACTTTTTAATTTTTTTTTATTTTTGATTGACAATTGAAAAAGGAAAGAATTAATGATACAGGGATTGATAAACTTACAGAACTTTAACATGGACATTTTCATTTTAAAGTTCTCCAGACGGAGGATTCAACAGAAACAAGGTTATTTGTAACAACTGACAAGTTAAACTCCCCGTTAAAGGTTTCTGCTGTTACCTCAGAAATTACCTGTTTTAATGTTCTGATTGTGGCTCAGGATTTTGTTGGTGGCCTTTTCTTATTTTTCATAAAAACAGGATGAAATTAACGCCCTGGCAGTGACAATAAGCTTTATTTTATTTTAAATTTTTTAAGATGAGATTTACACTAAACATGTGTTACTGACAAGTGCTGATGTTAAAAGTGTTTGAACAACAAATGTTATAGCCCTTTAGTTCATATGGCAGCAGAACATTTAAATAAAAGTGACCTTTACACTACTTTTGAATTCATTATTTGATTTTGCGTATACAATGTGATTAATTGTGATTAAAAATTTGAATCGTTGCACAGCTCTAGTAAATATATATATATATATATATATATATAATACTGTTATTACTGTTGGGTGTAACCTTTTTTAATCCTGTTTTTTTTGTGTGTTTTTGTGAGTTTAAAGCTACTGTGGTGAACCACAAACACCGGGTAAACCACAAAATGTCACTTTTTTCAGTGTGTCATAATTTATTTAACAGCAATGGAGTCAAAAAGAATCAAGATCATGTGGCAAAAATGAAGCACCCCCATGGTTCGACAGATTCACTTTTAGCACAAAAAAACTTGAAGTTGTCGTTTCCTGTTTATCAGTTTCATATTTGACTCTAAAATACTCCTTTGGAGGCAGTAAAGCAGTACTTAGTATTTCTCACGTATTGCTTGTTTGTTTTCTGTTAACTAAATAAAGGTACAATGAAAAAGCTTTATCTTGTTGGTCATCTGAGGACATATTTGCCTAAAACTAAAGACGATTTTTATTTTGTTTTTACACAGAAAAACACAGGATTAAATGTGGGGCTACTAACTTTTCACTATAATGTAGGCTACTGAACTAAAAAAGACTTGGTGTATATTTATTCACCTTAAATTAAGAAGCAGTGCTGACAGCTATGTTTAGAAGTCATATAATTAGTTCAGTTAAGTTACATAATCTTAGTATACAAACACAAGTTATGTAAGACCACAGGGTTTTACACAATGGCAGAAGCAGCTAAATGAAGACAAAGAAGATTCAAAAATGGCTCAGGGACAAAGTTCTGGAGGAGCACCAATAAAAATAATCAAAACTCTGAATGTCCCTTAGAGCACTATTCAGTTCATTATCAGGAAAAAGAGAAACTATGGCAACAAAGCGAAAAAATAAAAATAAAAATGCATTTTTAGATTTCAGGCCCCGAACCTGTGGAAGTAGGTATAATTATTCTGGTCAGATTAGACAAAAACTAAAGCCCATGATTTTAAGAATGCATCCTAAACGAGATGCAAGGCAGTCAACAAGCCTGTGTTTAACAGCTCCTGTGTCTACTTCTAATCTGTTTGGTGTCTAGCTGGTGTTTGGGCAACCAAATACCAATTTTATTCATATACTTACAGTTCTTTTTTGTCATCTGCTTGGAGATCTGGATGAAGATCCTGGTGTAGCAGATGATCATAATGGCCAGAGGCAGCAGGAAGAGGCAGGAGAAGGTAAACATGTTGTAGGCAGTTTCCTGCCAGTGTGTGATGAAGCTTCCTCTGGTGGTGCACTGGGTGAAGTTTGCTGGACTGGTAATGGTCACTTTATGAAAAATGAACATCTGTGGGATAAAAAGTAGATGAAATTAAGATTACTATTGTTCTTGCTTGGCTATTATCTTTACCCTCTTTATGAATGGAAGAGGGGCCAAATAGCTGTGGCATCATACTCTGACAATTAGTCAGGTAATACAGCAAAAACCCAGTGAGGTTAATTGGGTGTTAATGGGTGGTCAACGCATTTTTAATTCTTTTCTAACTTTTTAACAATTAATAGACCTTTTTCTCCAAAACCATTTCAGCGCTAGTTCAGAGCCACTGCCTAACTTTCAACCAGTTCTTTGCTCTTTACCAACTAACCCAGAAGAAACCTCCAGATTAGAGCCCGGAGGACACATGGTGCCCAGGCTCCAAAACTCTTTGACATATCTGTGTCAAACTAACGATTTAGTTTTGACACATCTGTGTCAAGCTAGTAGAGAAGAAACTAGCGAAAAGGAATTGACAAAGAATGAATCCCAAAACTTGAACCAAGACAACGCTAAGAAGGTGCTTTATAAACAGACTGTTCATCATCCAGATATCCTTCCCCCATAAATCCAGAAACTACGCTGTAGAGAAGAGATGCAGCTGTTCTTGCTGATTTCTTTTTTACTTTCACCTCCTCTTATCGTCCCTTTTGTCCTCATTTCATCACTTGTCTCATCTGTTGCTCGTTCCCCCTTCGTATACCTGGTTCCACTTATCTGCTCACCCTCAGATGTACTTAAACCTACAGTCTCTTTATTCTCCCTGCCAGATCTTCTGTTCTACCCTCAGACTCAGATTAATGCAGTCGTCTGTTTTGTTTTGGAATTAAGATACTTAAAGCCTTAGGATTTTTTTTATCTCCCAATTCACATTTTCAATGAACCTTGTCTGAACAGCTGGTATATATATTTTATTACTGTTTTTCTGCCTCAATGTGATGACATTTAGGTCTTTGAACTATCTCTCAGTGTGAAATCCACAAGCTGTAAGTGCCACCATCTGGCTATAATCTACTGTGCGTTTGTAGCGTTGTTTGTATTTTCAGTTAGACATATGCAACAATTTCCCATGTTGATCACTTTCCTGAATTTTTGTAGTTTGCCAAAATGTAGAATATATAACTGTCATAGATGCAGAGGGATCAAACAACCCAGAAATAAAGTCCTACAGCTTCGACTGTTAAATACTACATAGGTATGCCTCATTTTTCTTCCCTTTTTATTCATAGGGAAGAATTAGCTCAAAGGCATTGTGTGCTGTCACTATGGTGTGTCGCAAGGCTTTATAAACACACACATTCGAGCACCACGGCTTTGATGTTGCAGAAATCTGCAAGGATTTAGTTCTTAGCCCTTTGAGAAGGAAATTTCAAGTCTTAGTTTATTTGCGATAAGCTTACCTCAGTTTCCTCTAGTTAAAGCTAGTCAGAGCTCAGCTGGGGGGCCGAGTTAAATTTACATTTAACTCACGACATGCTCAGGAGCACTTTACGTTTCGAGTTTCAGATTAAATTGCTTGTAAAATCCTTCACTGGCTTTTCCTGTGATCACATCTCAGATCAAATCACGCTGAAAAAGTATTTAATATCATCAGACAGAAGTACTGAATGTTGATGAGTCACACTGGGGCCAAAATGAAAACACTGGATGGATTTTTAATAAATGATGAACTGTCGACAGTGTTGGGCAAGTTCACTTTCTACACAAACTAGTTAAGTTCATAGTTCATAGAAATTATCAATCAAGTATCAAGTATCAAGTCAACTTTATTGTCAGATATGCTATACATGCTCGACGTGCAGCATACATGAAATTTCAGTCCTCTTGGACCCACGTTGCAACAGGGTAATAATAATAATTTATTAAAATGAACTAGTTCAGTTCATAGTTCATAGAAATTAAAATGAACTAGTTCAGTTCATAGTTCACAGAAAATAAAATGAACTAGTTCAGTTCACCATTTCAAAAAATGAACTAAATAGTTCATTTTTGGTTCATTTTTTAAAATTCTTTTTTAATGTTGCTGCGAGCAATTATTTGTCAAAATGATTACCACTGCCCATATACTACCCTATCACAAACGGCAATTATTTTATCCATTTTAACTGTCGAAAACTATTGGTCCAATTCAGAATCTTGAACCAACCAGGGTTCACATTAGCATTAGCATTAGCATTAGCATTGAAGCGACAGCCCATGTAAAACTGTAATCTCCGTTTCAGTTTCTCTCTACAGCAGCCATTCCCAAACTTCAGAATACCAAGGACCAATCTGAAATGTGAAAAACCGAGACCTTTAATCACAACTGTGATTAACATACAGGACCAGGAACCATGATCCGATATTAATGTGAGGACCAGGAACCATGATCCGATATTAATGTGAGGACCAGGAACCATGATCCGATATTAATGTGAGGACCAGGAACCATGATCCGATATTAATGTGAGGGGTCAACAAATAAGGTGACACTTGTCATATTAAGTTAAGATGACAGTAGAATAACACTTAACTAGTTTGTTTTATTACTTCTTAATGTTTTTTTAATCATGTCATGAATATTTTACAGTAATTAAAAACATATTTAAAAAAGATCGAGGATTTAAAACACATTTGTTTAATTTTAATGACCTCTCACGGCCCACCTGCAGTACCACGACGGCCCACCAGAGGGCCGCGGCCCACACTTTGAGAATCACTGTTCTACAGTAGATTAAAAATATGAGGAAAAACTTGCTGCCAAATGGTCTTTATTATAAGACAAAAACAGGTACTTAAGGTGTAAATGTTTTTTCCGCCCATTTCAATATTTCAACCCCCCCCAGCAGTCGGGGGTCTCCTCCAGCTCTGGGTAACTGCAGCTCTCATCTTCCTTTATGATCGTTTTAAACGTTTGATGACACAGTTATTAGCGTGACAGAAGCGACAGCCGTGTTGCCATGTTTGACTGATTTCCGAAGATACATATCAGGCTGTGGTAAAAATCAGTCTGGCTATTTATAAACTGATTTTATTTTGTCAGATTGAATCAGAACACAGAACAGAATCGTTTTTTCAGCACTGAAGCCATTAGATGGTTTATCCTGCAGAGATTTCACCTGAAATTGTGTCTGAAATCAGGCCATATATATGTTATAGTGCAGCGGTTCCCAAACTTTTTTAGCCGCGCACCCCCTTCTATGTCTCAACTGGGTTGACGCACCCCCGATCCCCCACCCCTTAAAAAAAATGCAACAAGCTTTATTATAGCCATATTAAAGTCGCCATGTTTATTCATGCTAAAATGACCAGAACACATATATAACATAATAATCACAATCACAACAATGCACTCTCGCATTTAAATTAAACTGAAACACTGTAACACAGTTCCAATATAATGAAACAAAGTTATGCGCAGGCTTCCACTTTTAAGAGCAAAGAGGATGGATGACATGCTCAGACTCAGTGGCAGAAAGCAGACAAGTTGAGGAAAATGTTAGAATATTTTGAACATTGAACAAAAATTGCAGCAAGTTTAAATGACCGTGGAACTAACACAACCCGTCATCATAACACAGCATTTAGCATATTTGCGAGAATGAATAAAGTAGAGGCCACAAGCTAGGTGCAAATGCAGTGGTAGAAGAATATAACTTCTTCTTCTACGCTTCACTTTAAGATGACGTGCATTTTGAATAGCCTGCATTTATTTATTCATTAAAATTACAGTTTTTGATTTAAAATTTTACAAAGGAAATGTTTATTTACACATCTTTATTGTGTGAAAAAAAAAATTTATCAGACCGCCATTACATTTTTCATCTCGCGCACCCCCTAGAGGCAGCTTGCGCACCCCTGGGGGTGCGCAAGCTGCCCACTACCCTGGTGCCCACGACCCTGCATGCTTTAGATGTTTAAATGAGTTTTAACAGACTTGGTGATGGACTGATGGACAGACGGAAGGTACACACAGTGAGATGAGACAATGCAGCAGAGCAACAGCACAGCCTGAGGAGGAACGGCAACTCCTTGAATAGATGGGTAAAGTACCAAATTCCCTTGTTTGTGTTGAGTGACCACGGAGAGGGAAGCTGCAGCCTGTGGTGGTCCTCCTCTTCTCTTTGTAGCGGATCAACACAAGCCCATCGTCCTCTTCTCTGGACTGCCAAGGTAATTGTACGACAGAGCAGAGTATTGGTATGACTTGGGGATGATAGATGGCTGGCTGAACACCACACCAATTGAGCAGACACCGTCTCCTCCTCTTGTTCGGGCTGCCACGGTCCATCCTCCAACCGGAGAGGATGACAGAACTCCTGCACCAATGGACAAAGGTGCTCTCCAGCCATGATGAAGGTTTTGGCTCCACAGCAACCAGGGCAACCAGGCTGAGAGAGGTATCGTCCAGTGCCACCAAGCATTTACACAGAACTGAAGACTTTGTTACAGAATATGTTGGAGAGTGGTGTACTGAGTGATAGTTTGAGCCCCAACTGTGTTGGTTAGGAAAAAGGATGGCACCTGGCAGTTTGTATGTACTACCGGAAGTTGAATGCCCTGACTCATTAAGATGCTTATCCCTTACCACAGACTGAGGAGTCACTGATGTGTTTAAAGGCTGCCGAGTGATATTCCACATTAGATCGAGCCAGCGGTTATTGGCAAGGCGAGGTGGACCAAGCAGATCAAGAGAAGACTACCTTCACCACACCTTTCAGTCTTTATGAGATTGACCGGATGCCATTCAGGCCCTGCAATGCCCCTGCGACCTTCCAGCAGCTGATGCAGCGCTATTGATCTACCTTGATGACAATGTTCTTTTCTCTTGATTTTCATCAGAGTCATCAGAGCCATTAGAGGATGTGCTTCAATGACTCCATCACCATGGGTTGAAACTGCAACCAAGAAAGCAACGGTTGTTCCAAGAAGAAGTTACCTACCCGGGACATGAGATTAGCCAAGGTAGTCTAACAACAGATCCTGATAAAACTTCTGTTGTGAGACTGGCCTATCCCCCAAACAGTGAAGTGACGGTCCTTTCTTGGATTTTTAGGATATTATTGTTTGTTCATACAAGACTTTTTAAAAATTGCTAGGCCTTTCAATGCTAGGACAAATGGTACAGCCACTTCAAAGAAAAGGAATGCTCCCATCTGTTTGACCCCTGAATGCCAGCAAGCTTTTGATCAGTTGAAAGGGGCATTATTGGCACCCCAGTACAGGCATATGCAGACTTTTCTGAACCCTTTAAGTTGTACACAGTTGCCAGTTTTGAAAGTTTGGTGGGTGTCCTTGCACAGGAACAAGATGGATGTGAAAGGGTCATTGAATGCAGCAGTCGTAAATTACGTCTGACTGAACCCAACAACCAGAACTCAAGTTCTTTTAAGTTGGAGCTACTGACATTGAAATGGGCAGTGGCTTAGAAATCAAAAAATACTTGTACGGTGCTGAATCCACCATATGCACTGATAACAATCCTTTGGTAGATACTTCCCGGCTGGCAGCAGTGGAGCAATGCTGGGTGGCACAAGTGGCAAATTACAAGAATAAGATCTGTTACATTCCAGGGCAACAAAATAAGAATATGGATGCCTTGTCATGCAGAACTCAATTTTAAAACATTACCTGCAGTAGGTGGAACTGTCTCTGAAAGTCTGAAATTGTGGCTTAAACGGCGGAAGAAGATTGAGCTTTGTGGTAGGGTGTTAGGAAGCTGTTGCCCAGAAGCAGATTCTGGTTGGGAGGTATTTCATTTTTTAATCCCCTGGCCTGAAGCTAAAGAGATGTGGGCTGTTTATCACCAAAGGATGGGTCATCCAAGCACCAAGAGGACTTTGACCATTACAAACCAACAGTGCTCTTGGCCAAGGATGACTGATGATGTGGCCCCAGTGCGAGTGTGTCCAGGCCCGGAGGTAAAAGCACACCTGGTTTCTAACCATACCTCCTACCACTTTGAGCTGGAGGACTTAGAAATATCTAGCCCATGGTCGGCTTGAGGACCAACGCCCATACTTTTTGGTCATGACTGATCTGTTTTCGAACTATGCACATGCAGATCCAACCAAAGACAAAGCAGCTGCCTGTGCCCTGTACAACCACTGGATCCAGAGGTTTGGTTGTCCTGAATAAATCCTGACTGATTGAGATGCCGCTTTTGAATCTGCACTATCTAAAGAACTTTGACAACTGTATGGATGCCAAAAGAGTCTGACGGCTGTGGTGGGGATCATCACAGACAGGACTGTGTTGTGAGCACCTCATTAACGGACATGCTTTTAATCTTAGCTTCTATGTTTTATTTCACAAAAAAATTGCTTTTTAGGCTGTTAGATTCTTTCATTTTTACAAATAAAAAAATTAAAGATAAAAAAAACCACGGATGTTGAACCACAGATGGCTCTGCCTCCATTCTTGCACAGTGGAAAATTCAAAGCTCATGTAAGTAAAAAACATTCAATGTGACACTACTTTGTACTGATCTATTACAGTGATAGTTATTATTGGAAGCTAAAATATCAGAAAATTCAATTCAATTCAATAATCTAATGTTTTATTGGACTGTGTCAGAAAAACATGCACTTTTTCAGGATCAAGTTGAAAGTTTAGGAGGTTTCTTGCACCTGTGTGACATAAACGGCTCCTGAAGTGGAAAACTAGACTTCAGTAACCCAGTTGATGAATGCTGTTGTAATCCCAGTTATCTCTCATGGCATCTCCAGTGTTTGATAGCTGTCTTGGAGAAAGCCTGTCTTTATTGAAACTGATTTCAAAGTCCCCCTCAAAGCCCAGAGACGGCACAGAACTAAGTTAAGTCTGATGACTCTTACTTTGTATAAATGGCAGGTTACAATAAAGACAGATCCAGACTCCAGCTGCTGCGAGTAAATCAACTCAACTCAAACTTTTGCCTAAATAATTGTCTAAAAGCGCCAAATGCCAATCCAAACTAAATACATAAGTAGTCACAAACACTTTACTCCCATCTGAGAGCAGCTGCATGCTGAAACGCAACAGATGACACAGTTGTGTCACATGTCATATTTAATTGACGTTGATTTAAAATGATTACTCAGAAGCGAGAACGTCTCAGTTTTATATGAGCTCTTGACTCCTCTTTCCTCTCGTCTGTTCATCTGCTCTTCTCCTCTTGTCTGTGGTGAGAGACACGAAGAGACAAAACAAGGGTGTACAAGTTGGGAAACGAGATAAGGGGTTAGACCCACTCTGCTGCACAGCTTTTATAAAATGTCACCATTTACAAATTGAATGGAGCATTTTTATTTATTTTTTTTCTTTTCATCAATAACTCTATATATTCTATATTCATAAAGCTTGTCATGAAGTAGTGTGCAGCACTACTATGTCACTATATGTTACTAACCATTTTTTCTGTTTGTTGTTTATACTAACCTACTTTTGGCAGGTTATAAAGCTGCTGAATACAGTACTTTGAATAAAAAAAAAATGCCCATGATAATTTCCCATAGCTGAAGTTTTCATTTTAAAAATGTATATATGGCAAAGAAAAGCATTTTATTTGTAAAAATCTGGATTCATCAGATTGAGAAGTTTTGGTTTTCAAAATAAAAAATTATTTATATTCTAACTCAGAATTCCAGTAAACTGACAAAAAAAAAAAAATAAATAAATCAACAAATCTTTTGAGCTCTCATCCTCTTTCTATTTATGCCTTGCATAACAAATTCTTAAACATGAAATGTTTTCTCTGATTACAAAGATGCATTTGCGCTGCCAGGGTTATGGGTCTTCATCCTCACGCAGAGTAAATAAATGATAGAATCACTAATCCCTGCTGAGATGTCGCTTCCCCTCGAGGCCGTACAAGGTTTGGTTGCATTAGAGCCTCCAGAAAAAGCCACGTTTTATTAATGTGCAGAGACAAGGAAACGTAAAGGATGATGAACTATTCATCTGCACTGATGCACATGTGAAGAGACATTTTTATTTTCCCGAGCATGTGTAGTTTACCGTCAGCTGAATACCTCTGAGCTTGTGTGAAAGCCTTTAATTTGTTACACTCTACGAACACAAAGGAGGAGATTCAGTTGTTCATGGAAAAGCCTAATGTAAAACCTGTGTTCACTACCTGTTCCTTAACTCTGCACTTCTCTTTGAATCAAGTGTTTCAATACAGTCGGTCAAGCTGTCATCACCTGTCCTGTCAAACTGCTGCAGCGCAGTCTTACCTGGGGGATGGAGAGCACGGCGCTCATGGTCCACGCCACCGTTAGCATGACCCTGTTCCTCTTCGGGGCCATGCTGACGGCCAGAGGGTTGAGAATAGCCGACTGTCTGTCCAGACTGATCACCACGGTGACAAAAGCACAGGAGTACATGGCTTGTAGCTTGAGGAACATGAGGAATCTGCAGGTGAGGTCACCGGCCTGCCACTGTACAGTGATGTTCCACACGGCGTCCACCGGCATCACGATGAAGGTAACCAGCAGGTCTGCTGCGGTCAGGTTGATTATCAGCACTCGGACGCGGGATTTACGCCTGTGACCCATGGCGGCCCACAGCACGGCCAGATTGCAGGAAGTGGAAATGCCACACAGGATGAAGGTAATGATCACTCTGGCTTTGGCTGCCGTGGAGAAGGTGGGCAGCTGCAGGGTCGCGTCTGCAGATGTCCAGTTGCAGCGAGGAACCAGTAAGTTGCAGCTGGCGTTGAGGTCAAATCCTGCGCTCCGTTGGTACATGGAGGCGGGAGCTTCACAGCAGGAGGAGGCGTTCATTTTCTCACCAAGGAGACTGCATTTTGTTCAGCTGCATGAAGGCTTGTGTTGCCACAGAGACATGGAACAAAAATAATACACTTCAGTCTCATATTTTAAGATTTATCTGCATATATCTGCATAATAGGACTTAAAAAAATTAGTTCTGTGAGTAAGATATGGCTGACAGGAACGAAGCAGTCTGCTGTTGAGGGTAAATTTCCCTGATACTTCTTACAAATCACATTATATGAATAGAAAGTGTCCAGATTATTGAATTTAAAGCCACAGCAACACCTGGCAATCAAGATATCAAGATAAGCACACCTCAATGCCAGCACTTTGATAAAAGATGAAAGTGGTTTTAACAGAATTTAGTCTGGAGCTTCATCCATTTATGAGACAGGATGAATTCAGCAGGTGGTGACGACGACAGTAAAATTTATGGTGACATTATAATTATATAAACATTAAAAAATAATCAGTTTATGACATGCTCTAGATTTGAATAGCTATTATATTTGACTTCGTTTTAATTTTCAGGGATACTTTACTATAACATATACAGGACGCACATGCGCGCGCAAGATAAGGTGCCTTATATGTGGAAATAAAATAGAATGAAATAGAGGAGATTAAAAAAAATACAAAGACGGAAACAAACTCACGTGCTTCGCGCAGCAGTGTCAGATTTCCCGGGTAGATAAAGACAAATCAATCTGGTGTCCCACTTCACAGCGTCCTCCAGGTAGAGTCCGTCCCGTCTGTCTCCCCCCCCACGGATTTGTCTCTGAGACCCCCCTAGCCCCGCCCCCTCCGGCTTTTTCTGTACTGCACCTTCCTTTCCTTCTCGCTCCGCGTGCCAGATGCTCTGCGAGCGCGGCCACGAGCATCCCAGGAGCGTCAGTTCAATGAAGCTCGCGCTCTTCTGCTGAGTTTCTAATTTTAACCCCGCCAGAGGAGATGTGATTACCGCGGTGCCTGTGAGCATCTCTGTCACCAGACCTGCTCCTGGTAACCGCGCTCATCTCTGGATGAGCTGGATGAGCCTCAGCGCGCCAAACTGAGGGGGAGAGTTCAGGATGTGCTATTAAAAGCTTTCCAGCATCCTCTGAAGAAACATCAATCAAAAACCGCTTCAATCAATCAGTCAGACTTTATTTGTATAACACTTTTCATACAAAATGTGCAACACGACCTGCTTTACGCAATTAAAGACAGAAGCACCAGAAACAGTTATTAAAAAAAAAAAACTTCAAACTTCTATCACCAAAACGCATCAAAACAAACACAAAGGTACACACCTCGACCCCTACTGATAAATTGAACGATAAAGGGGCAAAAATGGAGAAAACGTCCACCATCATCTGACAGGAAATACTGAAAATTGACATTAAAAATACATAAAACATCCACCATATACATATAGGCCCTATATGGCGGAGCTTCAGGGGGAGCTGGGGGGGCAGTACTCCCCGGCCCGGGTCCAGGAGGGCCCGGTGAAAGACGAAGAAACAGGCCTCCCCTCAGGCATCAGTAAAACCCTGCGCACCACTGGATACAACAACTTCTGTGAATAATTCTGCTCTGCTACAAGGTTATATATATACAGTTATGGAAAAAATGATTAGACCACCATTTTTTCTTCACTTTCTTGTTCATTTTAATACCTGGTACCACTAAACGTCATCATGTGACTAAAACAGACAGAAAAGAAAACTGAATGCATAAAAGCAGTGTTTTTAGCAGTACAACGCCATAGCTTTGATGTAAAAACTTAAGTTTTAGGTTATAATAGAAAACCATGGAAAATGGTAGAATCAGCTCTTAAATAAATCTTTGAGCAATCTTGTGGTTATCTGTTTCCAAACAAAATGTACCTTTAGTTGTACCAGGCATTAAAATGAACAAGAAACTGAAGAAAACAAGGTGGTCTAATCATTTTTTTCCATGACTGTAGGTTTCCTCAGCCAGAATGAGTCAGTTTGGTCAAAAAAAATGTTAGACTGACTTTGGTCATGTAGGTTTCTTCAACACAGTGAATTAAATGTTGTGCTCATGTCTGGCTTCATGTTCACTCTCACAGTTAACTTTACAATGTGCACATTTAAAGTGGATCGCCGGTAAGATCTCCAAATGTATTGTGGGTAAAATCGTCATCAACAGCCGTCCGTTAGCGTCATCATCAGTCACTAGTCAACACGTGGTTAAAAACATGGTTAAATCATAAATTAAAAACTGCAAAAGCTCATTTAAAAGCTAAATTTAGATAAAGCAGGTCTTCTGGTAGATCGCTCCACAAACGTGGTTCTGTAATAGTAAAAGGAGGCTTCACCGTATGTTTTTTCCCTCATTCTGAGAATATAAAAAATAAAAAAATCTGCCACCAGAAAATCTGAAAGGTTGAGGAGGTTTCATGAAATGGGATTAACACTTTAAAATAGGAACTAAGAAAAAGATAGTCAAATCAATCATGAAGGAAACTGGTAGCCAGAGCAGAGGCTTTAAAATGCATCTAATCCCAAAAATGTTAAGTTTCAACTTTTGTCAATAATTGATTTATCCCCTGATCATATCAACATGTCAAAATGTTTTCATGTCTTGACTGTCTTAAATTCCATTAACCAACATTTGCTCCTGTGACTGCAGCCAGCTCTTAACCGCAGGGTGTTCTGGGAAAATTTCTCTTCAGAGGCACTCCTTACATTTCATGAAACTGAGAACTTAAAACAAAAGATAAAACAAAAGGGACTCCTCTACACACCCCAATATCAAGTATCACACAGGCCTATCCCTAATACATATAAGGAAATGTGAAAAACAGAAAATAGTCTGTAGTTTGATTCTGATGGTTCAGTAATTGGTGTTTAAAAGCTGTATAGAAACCTACAATGACAAAATTCACTCTTAAATGTATAATGTAATTGCTGTGGCCTCTAAGATTCAGACTGTGATGTTCAAAGTGTGTTGGCTGCTGGTCCATTTAGATTACGTGACTCGCCATCTTGTAATCTTTAAATATCATTTCCCGTTCACATTACATGATTGATTGCTGATGGAGGATCATTACAGGATCTGAGATTCAGTCACCTGAATGGTCTCGATCCAGTTACAACTGTATAGTCTGAAAGAGTCTGAAGAGGCTGTTCACACCTGGACCATTTTCAAGTGAAATGGAAACCTTTTCCACAGTTTGGTCTTTAATTTACACGGCAACAAGCTGCTGTTAATAAGAAGAGACAGAGCAGACTGTAAGGAAGCTTAGCTCCTTCAGTGCTGTGGAGAGTTCAGTCCTACCTGCAGTCACCTGTTGGGGAGCAGCATCAGAGCCAGTGATTTAAAGACATAAACAAACTGACTGGCTCTGTTCTGGAGACTTTTCTGGAGCCTTTGGAGCCAAAGAAGGATACTTCATAAAATGAAGAACATCATGAACAACCCTGAGCATCGTCTTCACAACACAGTTATTCATCAACAGTGTCTTCAGTCAGAGGCTTCTTCAGATCCACTACAACACAGACCGCTACAGGAGAACCTTCCTGAACGCAGCAATAACATCATAATGCATCACTGAAGAGACTTAAATCAGTTACTGTAACAATTTAATTTCCCATTGGAGACTAAGAAAGTATTTTTGAACTGAACTGGTTCATTCTGTTTATTAATCTGACATCAGAGATGTCGTTAACACTTCAGGTGAGTTAGTTCAAGGTTTTTCAAATAACAGCACCTACATCATTGGTTCTAAGCAGAAAGAGTCTTATATTTACTTCCACAGAATATCAATTTCTATTCTATCAATTACTATGAAAGACTGCATGACACATGCCTCAGTCCTTACTTCTGCAGGACAGCACCAACAAGTCTGATGGCATCATCACTCCAACATCCTGGACAATCAAACCCATCAGCTGCACTCAGCTGACGCAAGGGAACCTGGATCAGAGAGATGTTACATTTTTCTCAAAGTCAAAGCATATTTATTGGGTTTATGTAACACCACATCATTAAATCCCACTGGAGGCACTGCCAAGGATAAAGTTTGATGCCATTTAAAGTGTTCTCCAATGACCTGCGATGCTTTCCAAGCAGCCAGGATGGTGCACACAGAAAATTACATATGTATTTAAAACTGAGTTTGTTTTTACGTATTTGTTTTCTACTGTTGTTACTATTTAATTGTGTTCCATCAAAATTGCCAATGTGAATGTTTTTATGTTGCCATAAAAACCAACTCAATTCAGCTTTTGTTTGAAGGTCAGTCTACTGCCGTGATGTAAACATGCCTAATGTTCGGATTATTCCATGATGAGTTTTCTAGATGCAAGCGTGGAGTTTAGAGGCACAACTTGGAGTGATTCAATCACATCCTTGACTTTGAAAAGTACTCAGCAGAGTATATTGATATTATAGAGAGAAAAAGCGCAGTAAGGAGGAAATGAGAATCACACCTGTAAAAACTCATTTTTTGTCAGCGCTGTGAGAGATTTACAGCAGACTACCTTTATGAGCTTGATGAAAAACTTTCATTTACAACTGAGGTATAAATAAAGGAGCAAACGTTTGTGTCTATATATATATATATATATATATATTTAATTTTTAATTTTTTTTTTTTTTTTAATTTAGTGCCCAGATTGTAGAGGTGACCCATGCAGTTTTTACCAAGTGGATGTTAACAAGGGCAGCCCTCTTCTTCTGAACACATTACTGTAGTTATGAAAATATGTTATTCATCCTTATCTAATGTAATAAAGCAACTCTAACTAAAGTAAATGGCAGAATTGCCATATATGAACTATAATATAGTACAACATTTGCTGTTCAGTGTGCTGTTGTTTACAGTAAACTCTTGTGTTCAGACCAAATACAAAGTGGTCTGCGTGGGCAGTTACATTTAAATGGAAGGAAACAAATCACACTGGGCAACACAAGTGCACAAGAACACTTGTCCTTGAGAGTTGAAAATCTTTCATCTTGAGTGAACAGCTTGTGTAATTGTGCTGTCGTGACAGCCTATCAGCATTGAGCTGTGCTTCAGTCTCACTGAGACTCAGTGATGGAAGCAGCGGTTGTGAAAAGAACAAACTTAACACTGGAGTCGGCCGTTTGAATTTATTATCTGGCTGACTGGGATGTAACAATGTTAAATCTAACTATGCTAAATGTCAAATTTAACATAAATATTAGCTGTAATACAAAAAAGTGTAAAATAGCCGTGTGCAACAAAGGTAACTATATTATATGCTTTTTTTCTCCAAATCTTTTCCCACTTACCTTTGGTTCTAATTATATGTCTTTAACTTGTTTTGGTCAAAATATCTGAGATATAGTAAATATATAAGTACAATTTTGAGTCAGCTAACTCCTTTCTACTCTACCTCTTATTCTGAAGTGTGCCTGTTTTTTTGTTTTTTTGGGGTTTTTTGTTTTGAGAGGCACACTCTCAAGGGAAAATAAATCCCTCCAACGCTCTGAACAGTCTAACCACCCAGTTCTCCTCATTAACCACCAGCTAGTCTCTGTTACTGATGAGAACAAAATAATGAAAGAACTGAGAGAGTATGAGAGACAACATGATCTTCTCTGGTATTCCAAAACCACCCTCAGACGACCCAGAAAAAACAAAGATCTCATGACTAATCAACTCAAGCTCCCCGCTGAAGCCGTCAATGACATCACCTTTCACCGTGTTCACCGTTTGGGACCCTGGAGAAGACCCAACGCCACCCGGCCCGGACCGATTGTTGCCCAATTTTAGCATTTTAAACAGAAAGAATTGGTTCAGCAGCAAGGGAAAACATTTAAAAGGAATGGGCTCTGGACTTCAAGACTAAAACCCTCAGAAGATCATCTGCAGGTGGAAACAGCTTTTCCTCGTCTGCAAACAGATGATACAGGAAGGAAAGAAAGCAGGTATTCCTGCTGATAAGTTATACGTTGATGAACAATTGTTTAGAAATAAGGGCATCACCGCCTGGCTTTACTAACATTCTTCCAACAACAACATTAACCCCCCCACCCCCCACCCCCTCCTTACTATTTGTAGATACAAAATGATGGGTTCCTGTAAACATTGATTGCACCTCTGTCTCACTCAGCCCTGCACAGATGTTATGTTTGGACTGTTATGTCTTTTTGCTTTGTTTCATTTTTTGTTCTGATAACAGTTTGTTTGTTTGTCTTTCACTATTCTATATTTCTTACAGGCACACACACACACACACACACACACACAACACACACACTCATAGACTTATATCAGCACATGTACACACTCACACACCTAGACATACACAGAAGTACACACACATGCTTATCGACATGCTTAAACATGTACTCTACTATGGTTAGCTTACGGGCACCGATACTTAATTTTTTTTCAGCCATTTCCTACTGTCCAGTGATCATGGGAGGAGATTCTAATCTAGTAATTCGAATCTATCAGATTCCTGACTCAAAAATTAATTCTACCGTAGTTAGTGTCTATAGTCAAAAACTTTCACTTGAAATCAAACATAAGCACCTCACTCAATTGTGTTTTAACAGCTCTCTTCTTTACGACCCTGAGTTTAACAGTTATTTTGAAAAAGAGTGGACATCCTTCCTAGAAATAAATGATTCTCCAAAATCATCACCTTTGCTATTATGGAAAAGGGTAAGACAGTAATAATCATATCACACTCTGTCCATAAAAATAAGAAAGGAAAAGAAGAAGAACTCAAAGTAGAGCGAAAGATTAAAAAACCTGAAATATTAAACACAAGTAACCCAACAGAAGGAATTACAAAAACATCAGGTTTAATTAAATGAATTAATAACTTTCTACTGCCCTTAATCTCATGCCAAATAACAAATAGCCAGAACCTGATGGCTTCCCTGCCGAATTCTACAAATATTTTTGGAATATCTCAGCTCCACTATTCATCAGAGCAGCAGCTGATATAAAACAAAACTATAAATGTAGACTTAAAAATCATCAGAAAAGCTCCAGCTCACAGGACTAAAACAGCCACTCCTTACTTCGTCCATCTAGATCAAACCGGTTTTATTAAAGGAAGACAAGCCCTTATAACACACTCAGGCTATTTAATTTAGTTCATTAATGATCGTCACAACAGAAAAACATTATCATAGACACTTTAGATGCAGAAAAAACCTTTTACCAAGTCAACTGGAAATTCCTCTTCATTCGATTGCAGAAATTGGGCTTTGGGGAATCATTTATTAATTGGATCCAGATCCTGTACAACGTACCTACAGCCACTGTTACCAGCAGTATAATTACATCATACTGGTTTACATTTCATAGAGGAACGAGGCAAGGATGTCCAGCCCCCCTTAACAGCAACTATCCATCAGAACCTCCACATCACAGGAATCCATACATCTCAAACGCTCCATAAGATCAGCCTGTATGCTGACGGCATTTTACTTTTTTTTTTCCTACAAGGGTTAGTAAAAGTTACTAATTTATCCTCCAAAATCACTGACTACTCAATAAACTGGAACAAGTCATCTATCCTCCCATTGCACACATTAAATGGAACAGACATCAGCTATCCGTCTAAGCACAGGTCACATCACTTATTTAGGTATGAAAGTTCCCTCACGGCTGGCAGAGCTGATTGGACTCATGGCCTTTGGGCCGGGTCTTTGGGTCTTTGGGCCTTTGGGCCGGGTCTGTGTCTGTGAGGTTCTTCCAGCGAGGCGGGGTCACTATGCTCCTGTCTCCTTGGGGGGGTGGTCCTGACTCTTTTGGAGACGGCCCATCTCTTTGGAGACCAGGCTGCCTCTGTTGGAGTCAGCTCTGTCCGGCGCTGGTCGTGGCCGGCGCCGGACAGTGTTGGACAGAACTGGTACCGTCCATGGCAGTGTGGGTCCGGTGGGGTTCTGCCAGCTGCAGCTTTCTAACCCTCAGGCAGCTGCTGCTGGTTCTCATGGATCGTCCCGCTCTGCCTGACCTGTTTGGGGTCGGGCTCTCATGTGTATCCGGGTCGGGACCGGGAGGCTGTGGGGTTGAGGGACCGGGTCACGGCCGTTCCAACACTCTCCGGTCTGAGTTCACCCTAGTGCCTTCCTGAATTCTTGGACACTCCTCTTTTCTGTTGCCCCAGGGGTGCAGGGGGGCTTGTTAATGGACTTGTTGCTGGTGGGAGGGCTGGTCTGGGCTGGATGGTTCCTGCCGGCCCTGGAGGGAAATCCAGAGCACTGGTGGAGGTCTGCTGCATGACACTGACCCAACACAGCGGCACCGACTGTGGTCCAGCCTGTAGTTGTGGTTGTGGTCTCTGGTTGGTACTAAAGAAGTGTTGGAGGTCAACATCACTGTGTGTCTGACTGGTAAACTGCTTTAGTTCTGGTGTGGATACGGAGGAACAAATACTTTCACATAAACATCTTTATGTACCACAGTGCACCACACAAACACACACATACAGTACTACACACACCACATCACTGTCTGCCTTTACTCTTTTATTTAGTGTTTTATCTGTCCTTTTGTGCTCCACTGTCTGGGATTTTAGTTCTCTCTGACAGTTAGGGCTTTGGGAGTTGATAAACCATGTTAGAGGACTGGTGAAGGACACAATCACTATCACTCACACTTACACACAAGAAAACTGACATCTGCTGCAAGATTAAATTGTGTATGTATCCAGATTTTGCCAGATGTTGGTCCCAACCATCAATATATATGCAGACAGGTGCCAATGGTAAAAAAAAAAAAAGGAAAGACTTGAAAACCTCATCGGTCCAGATTGAAAAGTGATGAGAAAAGCTGACACTGTGAGGAAGGTTGTGACCTAGAATCAAACGAAAGTAAACCACTCTGTCGACTAAAGTTATCAGCATAAATCTTTTCCACGACACAGTGATTTTTTTTTACGTGATCATGTACGTGGCTAGAACAGGGACAGAAAAGTGTCTCATTGTCCTCATATGACCTGGTATGTGCAGCATAAAGTTTTCATACTGAGGTCTCTATCTTGGTTCAAACCTTTCAAAATTAAGGTTTTTAGCTGAAATTCTTAGGTGGAATCAGTTTAGTGTAGTCACTGCAGAGGATGGAGAAGGCTTTTTATGAAATAAATGAAACAGTATGACGCATTTTAATCAGGCTGTGGCCAGATAAAAGAGAAAACAGACATTGTTGGTGTGACATTGACCTCAGTTTGAACCAGCAGGGATGGATTATCGGCTGCTCAAAGCACCAGTTGGTGCAGGCTGTTGGTTGATGTCAGAGTTTGGGCGACTGTCCAAACAGGACACAAACTTCTCAGGTCAAGAGGCAACAAACTCAATTCAAGTTTAATCCACAGCTGTTTGGGTGCTTGTATTGAGGTGAAGCATTATTGCCGCTTCATTGTGATCCAGATGGAATCTGCCTGTTTGCAAACAAAACAGGATAAAACTACATCTGTTAGTTTCACAGTCTTGAGACTCTCTCCATCCACAAAAATAGACCAAAAACTACAAATTGAAACGTTAATTACACCATTGTTACTATGTTCATGTGCTCTGGTAGCCTAATATCTAGTTGTTCTGATATTTTAATTTAATCTCTATTAGCCACATTCACACAGACAGTTTATTCCTCCTTTACTTCCTCCCGCTGTGCTTTGTAAACTGCATGGAGATGGAATATTGTAGAACTTTGTAAAAGGGGTGAAGTGAGTGCTGTTCGAATCGGCTTTGTGGAAAGACTCAAAGAAGGTCAAAAAGCCAGAGCAGGTGATGAAATCAGTCCATTATGGTGACATAATGGACCCTAACCCTAACCCTAACCTGGCGTGTCATCTAACAGCAGTGTTCAAGCCTGCTGTCAGGGTTGACAAGCTTTTGGCTCGAGCTACTGGTCTAACCTCATCCTAATGCTTAGCAACCTGAAGGAGCTTCCACCAGCTGAAGATGGGTTATCATCTACCTCCTGCAACCATGGCAACATCCTGAACACCAGCAACAATGGTGGAAACTGAGGCCAGCACGACTGTGTCAGTCACACAGGAACAACCACAAGGTAGCAACTTTTTTTTTTTTTTGGTGGCATTTAATCAGCACTGCCTGAATAAAACAGCCAGTGAGCAAAGATATTAGGGACTTATTGCTGACTGTGGACCACAAATTAGAGTGAAAGGACCTGAAAAATCCTCAGGCTGCAGAACACTAAAATGGTTTGTAAAAGAACGTACTAAGGAAGGAATGCTGCGCCATCGTGGAAACACAGCTGGAGAGTGGAGGTGAAATGAAGAAGGGATGACTATAAATCTTTATCTGTGATCTCTGTGTGAAGATCACTAAATGTCTGACATGTCTATGAAGACAAAAGTATAAGTACAACAGCCCCTTCTTAAACCATGTTGTTACAGCTCTGTATATAGCAGGTGGTTGTAGGGGTGGAGTCAGACACTCTGATCCTACATGTGCCTCTTTTGAAATACATAAATACATCTTACAGCTGTTGCAGCTGCTTCATGCGTGAGCTACTGCTACTGCAGCATGGTGTGAAGTATCTTGTATATCTGGCTGACTGAGAAATGTCCAGACCGAGGCCACTCTAAATAAATTAAAGGTTGTCAGATCTGAATTTTTATGTTTTTAGTGTTTCAAATAAATGCTCTCCAGCTCATACAAAGTAAATATGTCCATCTTTACATTACATTTTATCATTATTTTACCTACTGTCTGTTTTTATCCTTTTTATTTTTGTAATAGTCTTTTAATCTCTTAGTTTTTAGCTCCAGTGTTTCCTCATGGGGGTCCTCCACACTGGGAGGTGTGTCTGGTCTGCCTGCGGGGGCATCGCCATGGAGATCCCTGGGGACTTTTTTTTTTTTAGAGACAAAAAAGAGTTTTGTTATGTTTGTGGTGCATGGTGGGGTGAGGGGTAATGGGAGGATGGCTTTGCGACTTTGGGGTGCGTGATGGCTTTTATTTTGTTTTAAGGTGCATTGTTTTTTTTTGTCATTATTATTATTTTATTATTTTTATTTATTTATTTATTTTTTTTATGTAAAGCACTTTGTGTTGCCTGTGGGCATAAAAAAAGGGCTCTATAAATAAAGTTTGATTTGATTTGATTTGATTTGACTGGGGGGGTCTGTATAATGTGTAGAGTCTACCCTGGTCTACCTGGGTTGAGGTGGTCTCTGGGACGGCGCCCCCTGTGGTTGCGGGCTGTGGCGCCTCCCAGAGGTGGTATTTCCTTACCTGGATCCTCAGTGTCCTGCATGTTACTGAACTATTTTTACTTTGTGCTGTGAGTGTGCATGTGTGTGCTGTGTATGTGTGAGTGTGCATGTGTGTGCTGTGTATGTGTGTGTGTGTGGGGGGGGGGGGGTTAATTATCTGTTATGATCCTGTTTGTTTTATTTTGTGAAGCACTTTGGGTTGCATTTTTAATGTATGAAAGTGCTATATAAATAAAGTATGATTTGATTTGATTTGATTTGATCTTAATCACCTGATTAAGGGCTGCTGATTGCTCAGACAAGGTTTATGCCCCTATTGATAAATCTAAAATGTTGCGTTACCAAAGTATTCCTGATAATGATTATGAAAAACACAGCCCCATCCAGCTAATTAGTCTGTGATTGTGGTAAAACCTTTCTGAGTGGTGCCAAAACATGCTGCACCTTTCCATTACTTCTATCTTTAATTTTACTTTTATTATAAAGATTTAAGACAACACACTACTTTTGCTTTAAGTTATGAAAGCAATTATTGTTTGTTATTTGCTCTTTTGAGACCAGTTGATCCTTGACTCTTTAAATCAGTCCCAGCAACAACATTTGGTCCAAACATTTGCATGTCATCAACCTGCTAGTGTGGCTTCAACCTTGACTCAAAGCTGAGCTGTTATATATTACAGTTACAGCAGACTCAGCGTAAACAGATTATAGTGCAGAGTAATCATGTTAATGACATGAGCAGTCAGAATAAGACAGACTCAAACATGCAGCTACACACAGATAGTACCATCCAAATACAAATTAAATTCTGCTGCTTTTCCTTAAAATGTTGAAAACAATGTATCAAATATCACTCATGTCATCCATTATTTTCTCCAAAGGTTTTTTTTTATGTTAATGCATGCAACTTTGAGTTTTCATTGTTAGCGCTCAAGATGATGAAGTGTTAATCTCACATAACATCCATATAAGTGTTAATACAACATTTTAAATCAGTCCATGTGTAGAAAATCTCTGATCTATCCCAGCGCATGTATGCTGTGGAGTATAACCTTAACAAATACCCACATGAAAGTCACATTAAATTTTGAAACTTGTGTAAAACTAGTATAGAAATTATTTTAACACGGCTTCATACTGTACAATGTAATTCGGTTCACTTTCAGTTCACTTTTACTCATAAGCTTTGAGTCATACCAAAGTCATCTCAAGGCATTAGATTAAAGTTAAGTTGAGGTATTAGTTAGAGTTAAAGATATTTCAATTCAGTCCAGTTCACTGTAATTCATGCATTATCCAATTAATTCAAATTGAGTTCAAAATTCAACGTTTGTGTCATGCTACTTCATGAAAATAACAAACCAAAGGAACCCAAGAAAATCGCATCAAATCTTCACTTTGGTGAAATTGCCCAGCTTGAGCAAGAACGAGGAGACAGTGGAGAAGAAAACCGGGTAACAGAGCTAAAAAAAAACCTCCTGCAGAACCAGACTGAGGGAGGACGGCCATCTGCATCCACCGATTGGGCATCTGAGATGACAGGAAAGACAGACAAAGCTGGTTCCCCAAGGAAGGAGCCTGATAGCAGAAGGTTCTGCCTCCCATTCTACTTTTGGAAACTCTAGGAGCTGCAAGCAAGTTTGAGAGCAAAGTGCTCTGTTGGGAAGATGTGGAACTATAAATTCTTTTAGATTAGAGGGAACTAGGCCTTTCATATGTGATGAGAATAATTTTTTTTATTCCATCCTGAATTTAACTAGGAGCCAATGAAGTGAAGCTAAGACTGGGGAAATATGCTTCCTCCTGGTAATCCTCATCTGAACTCTCTGTGCTTTGGATCAGCTGGAGGCAGTTCAGAGTCATTTTAGGGAAACCTTACTAACAACAGTTGTAGTAGTCCAATCTTGAAGTCATGAATGCATGGACTGGATTTTCTGAGTCACTATTTTAGCAATACTGCAAAGGTGAAGGAAGGCAGTTCTAGAAACGTTTTCATGCATTTGATCTAGCAAAATTAACTTCTAGATTCCTCACAGTAGTTTTAGACACCAAAGTAATGCTATCGAGAGTTACTGAAAGACTAGACAGTCTATTTCTGAAGTGTTCTGGTCCAAAGACAACAATCTCAGTCTTATCTGAGTTTAGTAACAAGAAATTAACGGCCATCCAGGTCTTTATGTCATGCTTGGGGGCAGGGTTTCCGTTGTCCGGTAATTGCCAGACTTTGTCCGGTAAAATAAGTCCGGTGTTTTATAATCTCTCCAGTCAAAATATCCGGTGAAAATACTCCTCCCAAGCACAATTTCAGTTGTAATAAAATGGGTATTGGTTCAAGTTGGCAGCATGGGCACATTATTAAAATGGTATTTGCCACTCCAGATGTGTTTTTTATTTGTTTGCAGATTGTTTTATCTTAGAGTATATAGGCCTTCATCTTCTTATGTTCATTCATGTGTCAGAAGAGCGCAAGCTTCTGCAATATTTATTTATTTTTTGAAGCTATGCTCGTGAGTCAATTGACGGGACTTATTTTATTTGAAATAGCCTGTTTTTCAATAAAAATACTATTAAATAACTTGCATTGATATCGTACTTACTGCATATGATTTATTTTTAAACTCAATAAATTCATATAGCCTATGTGACCGGAATTTCAAACATATGTATATGTATATATATATATATATATATATATATATATATATATATATATATATATATATATATATATATATATATAATTGCAATTGCATTATTGCAATTGCAATAATGCAATGTACATACATATATATATATATATATATATATATATATATATGTATGTGTGATATTAAAATTGATTTCAGGCTTCTGAGGCCTTCTTGACCTGAAGTAAAATCACTGACAGGGGCTGGATGACATTTGATTAACTGTGATTAGACTCGTCTAAGACGAGGCCACTGTGTTGATATGATATTAAGGCGTCAACTTGTCTGCAGTTTGACGTGTGTCCCAATAAGATCAAGATTGTGTTGTTCAGATATGGATGCAACAGGTTTCCTTAAATTACTGCTGGCCCTGAGTGACGTTGGCATTCTCTGTTGGTTCTGGCTCTCGTGAACATCAGAAATAAATCTCTGTGCACCTCGTCAGTTTCTCTGTGCCTTAATTAACAGCTGAATTGATACCACCACACACTGCATAGTATTACCAGCCTTCACAGGTAAATAAGATCTTGAATTTTAACCTTAACAGTTGACGTCCCTGGGTGTTTTCTTGTTGTTTTTTTTGTTTTTGCGTCGTTTTCTGTATTGTGTCTGCCGGTCCATTTGCTGCGGTCCTGGATCGGGGGAGAGTAGCTCCTTACGGCCGCAAGTTCCATAGGATTTTCGGAAATCCGGCCTCGTGAAGGGGTGTCGGCGTCTGGACCGGGACATTGGCAGAACTCCGACGGAACCGCTGTGCTTTGGTGAGTTGATTTTGAAAATTTTAAATTTTAATCACTGACGTGTGGCGGTGCACTGAGGAGTTGTTTTTAGCGGTGTAGCCCCTGCCTGCTTCTGTGAGTGTGCTGTGTGGCCGTCTGTCCCTGACGCGTGCGTGCTCGTCCGTAGGACTCGTGAGCACGCCAGTTTTCTGTCTCTGGCTAGTGCCCGGTCCCAGAGGGAAGCTTAGACAAGTCCCGCCCAGGGTTACCGGCTGAAGGAATAGCCGGGCCGTAGGTCTGCGTAGGTCGCAGCCGAAAAGACAGTTTTGTTGACCAGGGGTCATTTGGATTAGTACGGTTCGCGCACGGTGACGATCGTGCAGAGGCGAAAGACAGGTACCTGCACCTGAGGGGGCGGCTTCTTCTTCTGCGGACATAGAGCCTAGAATAGGTTCGGTGTTGAGACGCACGTGAAGAAATGGGACAGGCGGGGTCGAAGCAGCGGGGGGAAGAAATTGAGTTAGAAAGCTATCTGTTCGATGACATGAGAGCCAGATACGGGGCTGCTTGGCAGGCGAGTGTGCGAACGTGGGTTAAAGATTATGATTTCCCGAAAACGGGCTCGTTGTCGCTGCGCGTTCTCGAT
Organism: Hirundichthys speculiger; assembly: GCA_018398805.1. Lineage (NCBI taxonomy): Eukaryota > Metazoa > Chordata > Actinopteri > Beloniformes > Exocoetidae > Hirundichthys > Hirundichthys speculiger. Next base: position 85,001 of record JAGFBZ010002562.1, on the reverse strand, counting down.
CAGGTGGAAATGCGTTTGCGCATGCGTGAAGCGGAGCTTAAGAAAAAAAAGAAAATGAATACCGCCGCTTGGGAAGAATTAGAAAATCACAGAGCTGCGTTACAAGTATTCAGAGGAGAGGCTGAACGGAGACTTAAAAAGCAGGATAAAAGTAATCTTAATCAGCTTCCGGGTTCTGATTCTGCGCCTGACTGTGTTACCGTCTCGTCGGAAGTGTCTAAATACGAGGCCAATATGAATTTTAATAGTCAGAGTCAGAGTAAAAAATTATACCCAGATCTGCCAGCTCCGGTGCCAGTTTTAGCGCCTCCATCTGTACGACACACATACACACACGAGAAGATCACGTCTGCTCTGCCCCGAGCGTTTCAGTGTGCACAGGTGAATTATGACCTAGACGGATACGTGGGTGGACCCGCCCGTCTGGTTCCAGCTGCAGCGGGACCGGAGGACTTCCCACCGCCCCCTCCGCTGGAGGAAGAACAGCTTGTTGTTCCCCTGTCTGCTCCGCAGGTTGCAAAGACTGAGCAGGACGCCAAGGCTGAGCGAGCGCCGGGGGGCGCTACGACGAGCGGAGCAGTGACCACGCGGGGCCAGACGAAGAAGCAGCAGCAACAACAGGAAGTAGTGGCTTCTCTGCCGATGTTTGAGGTCGGCGGACCGGCAGGGGCCCAACTAGTGTTCCGAGCTTGGACATTAACGGAGATTAAAGAAGCGGCAACGAGACTGCCCGATCCACACGACTCAGGTGAGCGATTTGCGGAGGAATTCCGTGCCTTTTGCAGAGAGTTTCGACCGACTCTAACTGAGCTAAAACGTCTGCTAGCCATGAGGCTAAAGCCCACAGACTGGAACAATTTGAAATCTTATGTGCCTAAAGATGATGCACGCTGCGAGGAGGTCGAGTGGGCTGCAAACCACGAGTATGTACAAGCAATTGACGCTATTGCTAAAGGCATGGAGACTGTCTTTCCATCGAAGGTGAATTTATTGAAAATTGATCAGTGCAAGCAGAAAGAGGACGAGTCAGCTGCCGACTTTTACGTCCGCTTTTGGCATGTTTATGTCGAGTCATCCGGCATGGGGGACGCGCCCGAAGAATACGCTGCAAAGGCAGAAGCGACGATGTGGGAGCAGCATTTCCGTAATTCATTTCTGAAAGGTTTGAAGCGTGAAATTGTGGATGAACTGCAGAAAACGTGTGTCGGCTATGATGAAGCAAGATTGTCTGACATACGTAAACACGCTATTCATGTGGACAAATACCAGACTGCCGCTAGACGTCTCAAATTGCAGAAGAAAGACGATGACATGCACAAGTCTGCTTTGTGTCTCTACAAGGCTGTTTACCAGGCTCCGTTCAAACGAGGAGGAAATCGGCGTGGCCGCTTCCCACCCCGCGGCAGAGGAACGGGGCGGGGCCGGGGAGGGGCCAGCCGGAGGGAGGCCTGTTTTCAGTGTGGCGAGGTAGGACATTGGGCGGCACAATGCCCAGCAGGGGCGGGGACTGAGGATTGACATCATGTGGACTCTGCCACGGGCGCGGGGGCGGAGTCAGATGACACACCTACTGATAACGCGACCGGCAAAGAAGACCTGCTTGCTAACTCACACACACACACAGATGCTGATAACATGTCACACATTTGCACAAAAGCGCGTTGTCAGTGACCTTGACTCAAAGTCAAGGAGAATTGTTTACCGCTTGTGATTGTTCTGATGTGCATTATGATCTGCCTGCAGGGCGATGCAAATGTTTCAGGCGACTGCGCCCACATGTGGCCCTCTCAAAGGGCTTGGATGACACCTGGACTGACGTGGGCTCTTTCCTGACTGATTGTGTGGAGACAGGTGACTGGAAGGCGACTCCTGACCCAGATGTTTTTTACAGTGCCGGCAGAAATGCATATCGTAAGTCGTTCGTTTTGGGGACACACGTGACGCGGTGTGTTCACCTGAAAGAAGATATGGATTTCTGCCTGCTTACTGATGTTGAGTTTGACCAAATACCAGCGCTCCAGAGCGTCCCGTCGACGTTATGGGCAAAAGGCCCACACGATGTAGGGTTAATCAGAAACGTTGAACCAGTTGTGATAACACCAAAATCTGATTTTAGGCCGTGTCAACAACAATATCCGTTAAAAGCGGAGGCGGTGATGGGAATTACCTGTTTTCGAATCTCTGCGCGCCGCAGGTGTGATCGTCCCATGCCCTGACTCTCCTGTCAGAACTCCGATTTTTCCGGTGAAAAAAAGTCGTGAAAATGGCCAGCCGACAGAGTGGCGCTTCGTCCAGGACCTGCAGGCCGTCAACAAGGCCGTGCAGGCCCGGGCGCCATCGGTCCCAAATCCATACACTATAGTTTCACAGATTCCTAGTTCAGCGAAATGGTTTTCTGTGGTTGATCTGGCTAATGCTTTTTTCAGTATTCCTATCCATCCTGATAGCCAGTTCTGGTTTGCTTTTAATTTCAGGAATGAGGCCTGGACGTTTACTCGTCTGTGTCAAGGTTATTGTGAATCACCGACGATTTACAATGCTGCTCTGCGACGCAGCCTTGAACCTTTGGAACTGTCCCCTGGGACAGTAATGCTGCAGTACACGGACGACGTGTTGTTAGCGTGTCCCACACAGCAGCAGTGTGAGACCGACACGATCGCTCTTCTTCATCACCTGGCGAAGGAGGGCCACAAGGCCAGCCTGTCTAAGTTACAGTTTGTGAAACAGCATGTGAAATTTCTGGGACACTCTATTTCAGCTGATGGCAGATCGTTGTCACCGAAGCGGGTTGAGGCGATCCAGCGTGTTCCCAGACCCCTCACAAAGAAACAGGTGATGTCTTTTCTAGGAATGTGTTCATACTGTCGGATGTTTATCGTGGGCTATGCGGAGTTGGAGGCTCCCTTGACTGCTCTCATTCATGGGAAAGGGCTGGCTGCGCACGATAAAGTCAGTTGGACACCTGAGGCAGAAGAGGCTTTCCAGCGGCTGAAGCGGGCCCTCCAAACCACTCCGGCCTTGGGCCTGCCGGACCCCATGCGGCCCTTCACGCAGACAGTGAGTGAAAGGGAGGGGTTCATGACATCTGTTCTGTTACAGGAACATGGCGGGGCGTTGAGGCCTGTGGCTTATTTCTCTGGTAAGCTGGATCCGGTTGCGGCTGGGCTTCCCCGTTGTTTGCGGGCTGTGGCTGCTGCGGAGAAAGCTGTAAATGCTTCACGCGATCTGGTAGGTTATGCTGATCTGACACTGTTGGTTCCGCATGCTGTGTCTATGATCCTGTTGGAGCAGAAAACATCACATTTGTCTGCTGCTAGGTGGCTTCGGTATCAGACTGTTCTCCTTGATTTACCGAACATAACTGTAAAACGCTGCAGTGTTTTGAATCCAGCCACTCTCATGCCAGGTCCGGAGGACGGCGAGCCCCACGACTGTGTGGCTGCAATTAATGAAGTTTGCACCCCGAGACCGGATCTTCAGGAGACAGCTCTGGTAAATCCTGACTTGGTTCTGTATGTAGATGGTTCAGCATTCAGGGATAAGCGCACAGGAAGGAACAGAGTGGGGTTCGCAGTCGTGTCAGACCATGAGGTCCTGGCATCCGGCTCCCTGCCGCATCAGTGTTCGGCCCAAGCAGCTGAACTGGTGGCTTTGACTGAAGCATGCAGATTGGCGAAGGGGAAGAGCGTCACGATTTACACGGACAGCAGGTATGGGTTCGGTGTTTGTCATGACTTTGGAGCGATTTGGAGATGTAGGAAATTTCTGAAGTCTGACGGGAGGCCTGTCCTGAACGCGGATAAGGTGAATGCTCTCTTGGAGGCCATTCTCCTGCCCAGTTCCATAGCTGTGTGTAAATGTCCAGCTCATGTTAATGGGCCTGATCTTATTTCCGCAGGCAACGCTCGTGCGGATGCAGCGGCAAAAGTGGCTGCTCGTTCTCCTGTTAATTATTCTCTCGTCTCTGCAGTGGCTTCCCCAGGGGGAGATGACGTGGTCACGTCTCTGAGTGCGATGCAGACGTTCGCTTCCCCAGATGAGAAACGGTTGTGGCGGCGGGCCGGCTGTGGTCTGGTTGATGGCGTGTGGCGTGCAGGTGACAAACGACCATGTTTGCCTAAACATTTTTTCTCCCATTTTGCTAGGCTGACTCATGGGGTGGACCATGCAGCACCGGGGGTCATGCTGTCGACCTTGACTAAGTACTGGTTCACGAAAGGTTTCCTCTCTTATGCGCAGAGGCTCTGCAGCTCCTGCGTTATCTGTGCTGCCCACAACGCGAGAGGGGGAGTCAAGATGCCGCTGGCTGCTCATCCGCAGCCTGACAGGCCGTTTGAGTACATCATGCTTGATTTCGTTGAACTTTCTCCTTGTGAGGGGAAGAAGTACTGTTTGGTGATTGTTGATATGTTTTCGAAGTGGGTTGAGGTCTTTCCTTCCTCTAAGGCTGACAGTTCCACAGTGGCGAGGGCTCTGCTGATGGAGATTTTGCCACGTTGGGGAATTCCATCTAGGATCTCCAGTGACAACGGCACCCACTTCGTGAACCAGGCCCTGGCGCAGGTAGGAAAATATTTGGGGTTTAGCCTCAAGAGACATTGTGCCTACCATCCTGCGAGTGGGGGCGCTGTTGAAAGGGAGAATGGTACTTTGAAGTCTAAACTGGCAAAGTGTTGTGCAGAAACAGGGTTGTCCTGGCTCAAGGCTCTACCGGTTGTGTTGCTGTACATGCGGATGCGTGTGCGGTCGAGGGCTAACCTGAGTCCGTTCGAGATCCTCTTTGGCAGACCACCGCCGATGGGAGTAGACGCACCAGATAAGTGCATCCTTCCATCAGCTGAATTGTGTGAGAACTCTGTGTTGTCGTATTGCAAGAATCTGCACTCTGTACTGACACAGATTAACTCACAGGTGAAAGCTGCCCAGCCGGTGCCAGCGGGAGGATCTCTTCACAAGCTACGGCCAGGCAACTGGGTTCTGGTGCGGGACCTGGGTCGAAAGCATTGGAAAGCCAGGCGGTGGAACGGACCGTTCCAGATCCTGTTGACGACCCACACTGCTGTTAAGATAGCGGAGCGGGCGACTTGGATCCACGCCAGCCACTGCAAGAGGGTTCCTGGCCCAGTTCCCGACCCCTAGGCTGTTTTTTCCCCTTTTACACCCTTACACCCTTACACCCTTACACATACACACCCTGAGCTCGAAGAAAGAAGAAACAAAGGTGAAGAAAAGAAGACCTTCAATATATACAGGACTGTGTTGTGTGCTAATCAGAGTTTAGGATGTTGCATGTTAAAATGTTTAGGATGTTGATTTTGGTTCTGTTATCAATTTTCTGTGTTTTTGGTTTCATGTACCAGGAGCCTGCTAGGTCACGGTCCACCCGAGATGTAGATGTAGAGGATTCGGTCGTGAGTCGTAACATGCTCACGAAAAGGGGGGACTACCGTAGCAACGGATGGTATAGGGCGATGGTAACAACGGCTCGTGGATTGGGCGTGACAAATAGCTGTTACGTTTGTTCGGCCTTACCTCATGCGTCTGACAGCGCTATTCCCCTCACTCCGTGTCCGCTCACCGGGGCAGAAACATTAGGGGTGTTAGTGGCGTTTTACTGTGGGGATTAAGAGGGCGACTAGGGACGCTGGGGGTCGACTGAGGGTTGCAAACGTTTCAAGCCTGTTAAGCCAATGTAACGTGCACGTCCCTGATTATTCTGGGTTTATGATACGGTTTCCAAACGCTACAGGTCCTCCTTGGAATCCAAAGGTTTATGAATCTGTGTTTACCGCAAATCCGACACTTTACGAAGCTCCCGTTTGTTTTTCTCGATCGTGTTCTGCTCGTGGGCGGTTTCTGGGGGATAGTGAGTGTAAGCTCACTAGGAATGCCACATGCGGACGTCGGGACGGTGACGGATGTCCCCATCCCCACCTATCCTATTTGAACATCTCCGAGCTTCTCACTCCGATTGATAATCTGGGTGTTACTGATAATCCTCGAGTTCTATTCCCTAGTTCTGATGGATTTGGATGCTTGCGGCGTCATGTGTGGGTTTGTGGCAAACATGTTTATCAACTTCTGCCTCCCGATTGGTGTGGAACGTGTTATCTGGCTAGACTTCTTCCACATGTGGGTATTTATGATTCGCTGACTCATCATCATGCTAATTACCCTCATTATTACTCTACCCGCTCTATTTCAAAGCGTGAGGTTCCGGCTCGTAGAAATCGTGTTTCAGTGGGGGCGAAAGTGATGGGGGGTTTGTTTCCTTGGTGGGGAACTATAAAATTGGCCCATCAGATTGATGATCTGGCGATTGATCTGGAAAATCTTACTGCTGAAACCGCCGAGGGGTTTACTGAGATCACAACGGAGGTCCAAGCCTTGCGTAACATGGAGTTACAGGACCGCATGGTCCTAGATTTGATGCTGGCTGCCCACGGCGGCGTCTGCCATGTCGTAAGCGAAAGTTGCTGCACGTTTGTGCCTGATATTACTGATAACATGACTCATGTCATCTCACACCTGAATGGGTTGCTGCAGACGCAGCGCCAAAGGGACTCAGCGGAGTCCGGGGGGTTTGATCCGTGGACGTGGCTGACCTCAGGCTCATGGTACGGGGTAATTTTGAAGATGTTTACTCCAGTCTTGATTATTTTGGTTGTGTTTTTCCTTTTATTTACATGTGTGATTCCATGTATACGCCACATGATGCTAAAAGCAATGACGACATCTTTTTTGAGGGATCAGAGACCTGACCCCTTTCCCGATATCAACTGGGGCGGCGCACCTGCTGGTGCTTCTGAGAATTGAATGTTTCTTTGCCTTAGGTAGAATGTGGCCTTTTTTCCCACTGGGTTTTGGCCTAGATTAGAGTAGATAGCCTCTGGGGGTCTTTTGCCGTTCCCCTTATTTCCGGGAATCTGACAATCTAAATTATACCAAATCCAAAATTTAACTTCTAAATTTAATCAGTCCAATCATTTTTTACCAATCAACAAGATTCCAATCTGAGCTGCAAACTCGTTACATAGCTGGGGACGGGTGTTTGGCCGCTAGAGAGGGCACTTCCTATAGAGTAGACTGCGCACCATTATTCCCTGTTTAGCTCGCAGTTGTGAGCTGGGAACCGCGTGCTCTACTGCTGTGTCCAGATAAGCTTCATATATGCAAAGAAAATGAGGTGCAAAAACAAAAGCAGGGATTGTGATATTAAAATTGATTTCAGGCTTCTGAGGCCTTCTTGACCTGAAGTAAAATCACTGACAGGGCTGGATGACATTTGATTAACTGTGATTAGACTCGTCTAAGACGAGGCCACTGTGTTGATATGATATTAAGGCGTCAACTTGTCTGCAGTTTGACGTGTGTCCCAATAAGATCAAGATTGTGTTGTTCAGATATGGATGCAACAGGTTTCCTTAAATTACTGCTGGCCCTGAGTGACGTTGGCATTCTCTGTTGGTTCTGGCTCTCGTGAACATCAGAAATAAATCTCTGTGCACCTCGTCAGTTTCTCTGTGCCTTAATTAACAGCTGAATTGATACCACACCACTGCATAGTATTACCAGCCTTCACAGGTAAATAAGATCTTGAATTTTAACCTAACAGTATGTATATTGCAATTATATGAAATAAATCTTTTGTTAAAAGCTGCAATTTTGCAATAATCAATACTGCAAAGACTTGTGATATTGAATTGCAATTTTGGGAAATTTGGGATATTTATGGCAAAATGTTGTGATTATATGTCAAAAGCCTTGGATGTACAATAAAATGTTGCTTTCTTAAAAAAAAGTTGCGATTATTTATAAAAATCTGATATCTGTGCTTGAACGGTTGTAGAAAAATAACTAATTAAAACAAAGAGTACCGTCGGTATGTGTCAACATGTTATTACACCGAATGAACAACAACAATATTAATGTAACAATAAACATTTTTATTTACAGAACTTAAAGTAAGATAGAATAATTGTAAAATAAATTGGAGAGAAGGGAGCAGATGAGAGCAGTAGCAGCACCCAGGTCGGTCAGTTTGGTAATTGATTAGATGATTAGATGAATTGATTAGAGATGTGGTCTCACACAGGTAGTGACGTGTTGCACCACAGATAATATCATCTCAGAGTTCAGCCAACCCTCGTTTTCTAATTCTTCTGGTGGCAAAATGGCAACACAATCCTGTCCAGAGTTGTCATCATCCCAGGAGGCAACAACATTATCCGGCTGCATTTCCATCCAGTAATAACATCCCTCTTGAGTCTCCATTGACCCAAATGAAGATGTTTTCCTTCACCATGTCCTGAAACCCGATCCAGGCTGAATGGAAATCATCATCAGGATGCTTCTTTTTCATGCTGGAAGGTCATGTTGGTCAGGAATGCTTGGTCTTCAGCACTGAGAACAACAGCCAGGTCACCTCCCTGGTCCAGACAGGACCGGCGAGCATCTTCCTACCTCTCTGGCTCCCTGGACAGGAAGAAGCAGCGTGACGCATGTTCAACCCAGGTGGGAAACGCGAACACTCCAGGGTGTCGTTGTTGCAGAGAGTCCAGAGGAAAGACAGTTTGTCCGAGGACAAGATTAATTGCCGTGTCAGATTGTTTTCTTCCAATTGTGAATTTGTTTTCTTTGCCCTCATTAACAGCACTTCCAAGCTGTTCTTTTCTTCAGTCTCATTTTCCAGTAGTCTGGAAAAGTTTTGGTGAGTGGAGTTCAGAAGGTGCATTAGCTGACTCTATTCTTTTTGTAGCTGTGTGGTGATGTTTCTTCCCTCTGATGTATTTTCACTCTGAGACTGTGTTGTTGACTACATAGGAAGCCAATCACACCAAAAAAAAAATAGAAAAAATCAAAATTGAAATTAAAAAAATCCCCCACATGGTTGGCTCTCGACGATCTGGGGTACCTCCATCCAATCTAAAGACAAAAAAGAAAAAGATAGGGATTAAAACATATTGCGTTTCTGCATCCAAATTTACTTGCTGCTCCTGCGTTAAGGACAACGTTAATTCACTATATTTCCAATCAGTGTTATTATTATACTATAATAATGCCATGGTTAAATATTGTTGGGGGGGGCATTTTTAATTCTCTTTCCCACGCCAAAACAAACGCTGGAAAAACGCAGACTGTGAGTTCAGTTATGTGTCCGTCGGCTGTCGACTCCAGCGCACCGATGACGCAGCGACCAAGGTGGCGCTCGCTTCTTTCGCAATCTGTCTTCAAGAATCCTCCACAATCTCAAATTTGAATTCGACTTGTAACTTCCTCGCAAACATTTACTTACCCATCAAACCCAAAAAATCACCGGAATTATGAAATGGCCGATTCATCTTGAAGTCCAAATATGAAAAGAAACTGACAGAGCTCTGATTCCAGCCATGAACGATTGATTTCATCTTTACCTGACTGTCACACGGATGTTCTCTGGGTCAGCCATGTCCTCTCCTCCAAGGTTCTCTGGGTCAGCCATGTCCTCTCCACCAAAGTTCCCTGGGTCAGCCATGTCCTCTCCACCAAGGTTCTCTGGGTCAGCCATGTCCTCTCCACCAAGGTTCTCTGGGTCAGCTATGTCCTGTCCACCAAGGTTCTCTGGGTCAGCCATGTCCTCTCCACCAAGGTTCTCTGGGTCAGCCATGTCCTCTCCACCAAAGTTCTCTGGGTCAGCCATGTCCTCTCCACCAAGGTTCTCTGGGTCAGCCATGTCCTCTCCACCAAGGTTCTGGGTCAGCCATGTCCTCTCCACCAAGGTTCCCTGGGTCAGCCATGTCCTCTCCACCAAGGTTCTCTGGGTCAGCCATGTCCTCTCCACCAAGGTTCTCTGGGTCAGCCATGTCCTCTCCACCAAGGTTCTCAGCCATGTCCTCTCCACCAAGGTTCTCTGGGTCAGCCATGTCCTCTCCACCAAGGTTCTCTGGGTCAGCCATGTCCTCTCCACCAAGGTTCTCTGGGTCAGCCATGTCCTCTCCACCAAAGTTCTCTGGGTCAGCCATGTCCTCTCCACCAAGGTTCTCAGCCATGTCCTCTCCACCAAGGTTCTCTGGGTCAGCCATGTCCTCTCCACCAAGGTTCTCAGCCATGTCCTCTCCACCAAGGTTCTCTGGGTCAGCCATGTCCTCTCCACCAAGGTTCTCTGGGTCAGCCATGTCCTCTCCACCAAAGTTCTCTGGGTCAGCCATGTCCTCTCCACCAAGGTTCTCTGGGTCAGCCATGTCCTCTCCACCAAGGTTCTGGGTCAGCCATGTCCTCTCCACCAAGGTTCCCTGGGTCAGCCATGTCCTCTCCACCAAGGTTCTCTGGGTCAGCCATGTCCTCTCCACCAAGGTTCTCTGGGTCAGCCATGTCCTCTCCACCAAGGTTCTCAGCCATGTCCTCTCCACCAAGGTTCTCTGGGTCAGCCATGTCCTCTCCACCAAAGTTCTCTGGGTCAGCCATGTCCTCTCCACCAAGGTTCTCTGGGTCAGCCATGTCCTCTCCACCAAAGTTCTCTGGGTCAGCCATGTCCTCTCCACCAGCCACCAATCTCCTCTCCACCAAGGTTCTCAGCCATGTCCTCTCCACCAAGGTTCTCTGGGTCAGCCACGTCCTCTCCACCAAGGTTCTCTGGGTCAGCCATGTCCTCTCCACTAAAGTTCTCTGGGTCAGCCATGTCCTCTCCACCAAAGTTCTTCAAATGTATTTCTTCCTCTACGAAGCTCTCCATCGCGTCCATCAAGTTGTTTTAGCTTTCCATCAAAGTTGCCATGACAATAGCAAAGAAAAACGTTCAAACGTAAACTTTTCAGTTTTGTGACTTTGAGGCATCGTTGGACTTTAACATTCCATTTTATTTGTTAATTTATGAAATAACAAAGGCGGGCCTTTTGTTATTTGATAAACTATTATGCTTTTTTTTTCTAATTAACTGTTAAAGATGTGTTACACATCATTAACAGTCGCATTTTAACCGTGACATCTTCTTGATGATGTCTTTGTTTACAGTGCCTTGCTAAAGTATGCTCTCCCTTTTCAACCTTTTGCCACATTTCAGGCTTCAAACAAAGATATAAAATTTCAATTTTTTGTCAGAAATCAACAACAAGTGGGACACAATCGTGAAGTGGAACAAAATTTATTGGATATTTTAAACATTTTTAACAAATAAAAAACTGAAAAGTGGGGCGTGCAATATTATTCATCCCCTTTACTTTCAGAGCATCAAACTGACTCCAGATGTTCAGTGAGGATCTCTGAATGATCCAATGTTGTCCTGAATGACTGATGATGATCAATAGAATCCACCTGTCTGTAATCAAGTCTCCGTATAAATGCACCTGCTCTGTGATAGTCTCAGGGTTCTGGTTAAAGCTCAGAGAGCATCATGGGAACACACCAGGCAGGTCCCAGATACTGTTGTGGAGAAGTTTAAAGCTGGATGTGGAAACAAAAAGATTTCCAGGCTTTAAACATCAAAGAGCTCTGAGCAGCAATCAGACTGAAATGGAAGGAGTATCAGACCACTGCAGATCTACCAAGACCCGGCCGTCCCTCTTAGTTTTTATCTTTGAAATTAATCTTCTACTCCCCTGCACCCCTTTTAATATGCAATAAGAAACCACACTGTTTATTACATTGTACACTGCATATTTTCATATAAAAGGAGCTTTATACAGAACCTTATCGGACATGAATACTTAATAATGACCTGTAGTGTATGAGTATGTATAAGGGTCATTTACATTTTAAAAAGGTTGTAAATGTAGTTCAAGTAAACTTTAGCATGCCATAGTCAGCTTTAATCATATAAAACATAATTTCCCAACAACAAAATTGTGGCTAGTGAAAATGCTGAGTGGCTAGTAACTTTGGAAAACCACTTGCCACAGTGGCTGGTGAGCAAAAAAAGTTAATGTCAAGCCCTGGTGTTTTATATTAATAATAATAATATCATACTATTAACACACACACTCTCTCTCTCTTGACGATCTCATAAATCTGCTGTCAAAGACATTAGACAGCAGGTTCGGAGATGTGAGCCGGGGGATCCTACGTGCCATGCCGATCACCAACTTCTGATACTGGCCAGAAGTAAACAGAAATGCTGGTGAATTGGGGGGTGTTTTTGTATCCAAAATGACCAGACTAAACAAAACATTAAAGTAACTGATTTTACATCATTTTCTTATCTTCTACATCTTATATCTCTATTATTGTAGATTTTGGTGACTCTGATGTGCAGGAGCTCATCACCACTTTGAGACTGTGCTGCTGAGATCTGTGGGTGAAAGTGGGAGAAGTCCTGGACCAGTGGACTGTTCTCCAGTCGAGGCTGTACCAGGACCCCAGTATTCTACAAAACATCTCCTGGCCAGAGGTTAATCAGCAGCTTGGCCAAGTCTGCCCGGACATACTGCATGTGGTTGACCCCATCCTCTGCATCCCTGCTTCAACAGCTGATTGTGAGCGGGAATTTACTGCCATGAAGCTGGTCAAAGGTGACTGGTGTGCCAGTCTTAAAGGTGGGGTAGGTGTTGTTTTTTTGCAACACTTTTTACAATATTGCCTGAAAACGTTTTCACATTCCCATTGCACCCACGGAAATAAAATGTTTGCAAAAAAAACTAAAGGTTTTGGTCCAGTCTAGAGGGTATAATCAGAGAAAAACTCTAACCAATCAAAATAGTGATCATCTTTACTTTCATTGGCTCCCTAATACGTCCATCAAATATCAATGCACTCCCACCCACCCCTCCCTCCCTCCCTGTGGTTCATGTAGTCGTGAATCATGTGAAGGCGTGGTTTCGAGGGGTGGGCTGAAGAGGAGGAGGCGGAGCCTTTGGGAGGAGGGAGGGAGTGTATATTTTCAAAATCTCATTTGAGTTGGATTGCTGGAACCAACACCTACCCCACCTTTAAGAGTCAGACCTTGTCAGACCTGCTGACTGTTCAGGTGTCCTCTGCTTCCATCACAGACTTTGATCCAGCTGGTGAGCAAAAAAGTTAATGTCAAGCCCTGTGATATAGATATATATATATATATATATATATATATATATATATATATATATACATATATATAGATATATATATATATATAGATATGATATAGATCTATATCATCTATATCTTCTATATATATATATATATATATATATACCTATATATATCTATATATCTATCTATATATCTATATCTATATATCTATCTTATCTATATCTATGATCTCTAGATCTATCTATCTCTATATCTCTATATATATCTCTATCTCTCTCTCTATCTCTCTCTCTCTCTCTCTCTCTCTATCTCTATATATCTATCTCTCTATCTCTCTCTCTCTCTCTATATCTCTCTCTCTCCTCTCTATTCTCTCTATCTCTATCTCTATATCTATATATATCGATATATATATATATATATATATATATATATATATATATATATCCTTGGGGGTCATGATCTGGGTCTCTGTAAAGCGCCTAGAGACAATTGACATTGTAACAGATGCTTTACAAATAAAATTGAACTGAATTGAAAACATGTTTGTTGTCCTATTAGTTTACTGGTCTCATCTGGCCCCATGGATAGGTGAAGCTGATAATTCACTGCATAGAAATAAAAGTTTATGTCATGCTGCCTGTTGATACCTAATGGAAGCATGTGCAGAGTGAAAAGTAAAGACCCAAGTCCAGAATCCTGAGGAACACCATGATAAGCTCTGGTGGTATGACAACGTTTCCCTATTAACATGAATGAACGCTAATCTATCAGATAAATATGACCTAAACCAAGCTAATGTGGCTCCTTCAATACCTGTTACGTTTTCAAGCCTCTGCAAATGCAGCACTGAGATCTAACAGGACCAGTACAGACACCAGTCCACTGGCTGAAGGCCACGAGAAAATCATTGGTAACTTTCACCACATCTGTTTCTGTTGGTGTGAGGACAGAGAACATCAGACACAGAGCGCAGAAGAGGAAAACAGAAAAGCAAACAGGGGCCATTAAACCTGGCTGAAGCAGGTGAGGGAAACTGGAAGGATTGACCACAGAAGGAGGAATCACAAAATTATGGTCTGCACAATGTACTACACACTGGTACAATGACTATTTTCAGTATGTAAGATTCCAGTGTGAAAGCAATTATGCAACAACATAACAGGAAGTCACCCGACCACTGTGACCGACTTCCACTGTAATCACCTGTTACTTTATGGCAAATAAGGCAGACTGATGGGTTGCATACTGGTATCATTTCTGGAAGTAGCACTCCATCTGGCCGCTTTTCACATGCCACAGATTGATCAGTGGTTAATATACTGCATTTAGCTAAATAAGTAACAGTAGCAGAGAAGTTAAAAACAGTAGTACGAGAACAGTCTATATATACACACAGGCTGACACAAGAAAATTCTCTCTTCACAATGACAACAAACAATTCATGGCTCAAAGGTAACGCTCAGAAGTCAAGGCAGTGTTAAGTACTTAAAGTGATGACAGTTATCCATTGGTGATGCCAGCCATCAATCTAAAGATGTACCGCCATGTAGCGACGCAGCAGTGTAATATTTACTGTATTATTTATTTTTGAAGTTTTTTGCACAGTGGAAGCCAACAAATTCAGAAACAAATTATGAGAAGACTGAGGAAAAGAAAAGGAAGAAAAGCTCCCACCAGCACACAAGTGTGACAATAGTTGCATGACAGCGATGTCGAAGACGGACCTGACAGCTCCTACTTAAGGTCACCATGGAGCGCATCAGATACATATCTGATTTATTACCACATATGAAAGTGACCCAGGTCAGATATTAAAAAAAAAAATAAAAAAGTTGGCTTTCATGGCATTTGAGCTGTTCAGACAGCCATGAAAAAATTAGATGAGGGCAAAAAAATCTGATTTAGGTCATGCCTGCAGTGTGAGCAAAGTCTGAGATTCTGGAGGGGGGTTAAGGTCTCCTAACAGACGTCTCTCTGTGTTTCATTATCTTAATATATAAAGTGAAACAAAGAAAACATTATAGTCTATTATCATGATAACATATCCAGCTAAAATGAAATTAGTTTCACATCATTATATGACCTGAGTCTATAAAGTCTGACCAGCAATCAGTATATTAGCTGATGGTGAATGTATTTTAGGAAATTTATTGTACCAAGTAAACAGAGAATTCAACAAATACTTTTTTTCATACCTTCAGCATTTAGAGGGATCAATGAAAAAGAAATCAAGGTTAAAAAAAAGAGATGTTCTATCAGTTTATATAATATTTCTTGAAATACAAAATAATGCCATATGCATACTGGAAAGTACAAAAGCACATTTCCTTTTCTTTACTGCAGTGTAGGTCTGTTTGTTGTTTAGTCAGAACTGTGAGCAGTCTGAGGGGTTTTGGTGTATACAAGGCATCACAAAAAATGGCTTCTTCTTCTCAATTGACTGCATGCTATAAACATCTGGAGCGATCCTCTTCTCCTACTACGAGGCTGAGCTCAACTGTGTGTCATCCACGCAAAGCCTCTCGGCAGAGTCAGCACATAAGGACTTCTGGCATCAACAGATATGGCCAGTGAGCAACTGGGATTAAATGTTATCATTTTCCAGTTGAGCCTCTGATTTAGTATTTCAAAAGCCCAAATTCTCCTTGGTTGTACAGTCAGCAATGGTAGTGGCGTTTAATAAAGGATTCCTGGCCAATGTTTCAGTGCAGGTATAATTTTGCTCATGGGAGAAATATATAAGTAAAAATGAGGAAGCTGCTGACCACTAAGAATAAAAGGAAAAGACATCTTCATACCTGAAGTTTTCAAAAGAGCACCTTGGCAATCTGCAACACTACTGGGATACTGTTTTGCTAACTGGTTAAACAAAAGTTGAATTTTTAAAGAATAATACTCACATAAATGACAAAAAGGGCCCAGCATCATTCCAACAGTGATGTACGGTGGAGGGAACTAGGTGATCAGGAACACTTGCCATCAGTGGGAGAGAATTAATTCCAAAGTCTACACAAACATCAAGAGCTTTTTCACATCATCAGACATCCTACAAATGTGTCTGAGCTGAAGCACTTCTATAAAGATGAAAGCTCAGAAATATCTCCTGCAATTACCTGAGATCAATGCTGCCAAAGGAGATTGGATCGTCTATTAATTCAGTGATTCCCTTAATATTTCCTCCAGTAATGTGAATGTTTAATGAATGTGTTCCCTCAACATGTTAAAAATTACACTCACTGCCCACTTTATTAGGTCCACCTGTTCATGTGCTTGTTAACACAAATGGAAAATCAAGGAGCAGCAACTCAATGCATTTAAGCATCCAGACATGTTCAACATGACTTTCTGAAGTTCAAACTGAGCATCAGAATAAAGAGGATTTAAGTGACTTTGGTTGTTGGTGCCAGACATGCTGGTCTGAGTGTGTAAGAAACTGATAATCTGCTGGGATTTTCACGCACAACCATCTCTAAGGTCGACAGAGAATGGTCCAAAATATTAAAAAATATTAAAATTGGCTTGATGACAAAAGAGGAGAATGGTCAGACTGGTTCAAGATGGTAGACAACCCACAGTACAGAAGCACTCTTTATAATCAAGTTATGCAGAAAAAGATCTCTGAATGCAACACACATTGAACCTTGAAGCAGATGGGCAACAACAACAACAACAACAACAATACTTATATAATGCCTTTCTAGTCCGGGAACTACTCAAGGCGTTTTTAGCTGTCACACACACACACACGCACACACACCTACACACAGAGAGGCACATACACACATTTATTTATTAGACCAAATTATTCCTATATTTACTCCTATAAATTAAATTAGTTAATAGTAAATGTAACCTAGGCAGGATCAGTTAGCCTAAACAACATGCTTTTGTTTATTCCAGTTTGGGGAAGACGCTGGAGTACCTGGAGGAAGACCATGCAGATACAGAGAACATGCAAACACCACACAGGAAGTCCCAGCTGAACTTAGATCCAACTGAACCTGCTTGTTGTTAAGTGGCAGCGCTAACTACTGCACTGCTGTACTGCCCATAATATTGAACACATATAGAAAACCACACCAGGTAAAAACCCAGACAGAAGCTTCAATTAGCACAGACTCGCTGAAATTGGACAACGGAAGATGAGAAAATCTTTGCCTGGTCTGATTAATCTTGATTTTAGCTGCACCTTTCAGATACTAGGGTTAGAATTTAAAGTAAGCGACATAAAAGCATGGATTCATCTTTGTATCAGTGGTTCAGCTAGCTGGTGTAATGGTGGGGGGGATATTTTCTTGTCACAGGTTGCTCCCCTTAGTACCAACTGAGCATGGTTTAAATGGCACATCCAACTGAGTATTGTTGCTGTTCATGTCCTTCCCTTTATGACCACAGTGAACCCATCTGCTGATGACTACTTCCAGCAGGATAATCCACCATGTCACAGAGCTCAAACCATCTCAAACTGGTTTCTTGAACATGACAATGAGTTCACTGAACTCCAACGACCTCCAGAGTCTCCAGATCTCAGTCCAGCAGAGCACCTTTGGGATGTGGTGAAACGGGAGATTCGCATCATGGATGTACAGCAGCTAAATCTGCAGCAACTGCACGAGGCTAACATGTCATTATGGACCAAAATCTCAAAGGAATGATTCCAACAGCTTGTTAAATCTATGGCACCAAGACATAAGGCAGTTTTGAAGGAAAATAGGGATCCAACTAAGAACTGGTGAAGTATACCTAATAAAGTGACCAGTGATCGTATGCTATCAACTTTAGCACACTGTGTGGGACTTAGATGGGTTCATACCTTTTCTTGTCACTGTAATAAGAAGTGCTGTACGCTGAATGACAAATCCATTGTCAAGTTTTTTGTAGAATCTAGATCAAAGCCGGGCTGCACATTAAAGTGATCGGGAGCTTTCCCGGCCCAAACCATCGATGTGGACCACGGGGACAACTAATTTTAACTATTTTTTTTGTCACTTCTTTTGTCTTATTCTTGCATTAATATCAGTTAAGTTGCAACCGCCCGTTGCATCATAGTGGATTAAATAGGTCCACAGCCCCTTCCTAGAAAATCTGTGGTTCTACTAGCATGTAAGCAGCATAATTCCCCCCGACCCCTCCCACGTGTTTCAGGTGGTTTGGCCCAAGGCTCGTCTTTACTGTAAATCACACTGGCGGGAAACAGAAAGAGGCTGGGCGGAACGGAGAGGGCTAAAATAAAAAAAAGAAAGGAGGCGCGGCCAAATGTGCCAAATTAACTGACATCTTCTCAAGACAAGCTGGTAGGTTACTGAAAGAGAGATGGATAATTGGCCTGGTTGTGAATTTTATCATATAACGTGGCGAGCGTTTGCAACTGTCACAACTGTCAACTTAAAAATGTCACAATGTAGGTATAGGATTATCTATGCTTAAAATGCATTCATATTTCCATAGAAGAACCGAAAACTTGTTGCTTTAAATGCCAGTTAACCATTTTGATGAACAGAGTTGCCAAACGCTTCATCACGCTTTATTTGTAGCCTGCCTGTATTACCACCAACGCGCACAGGTTAACGCAATTAGACATATTAAACAGGCTATTTGTTAGGGTATTAAATGCATGTCAAACGTGCTATTTAGGCTGCATTATTTAGAAGTGCTGTATACCAATATTGCGCTTGGTTCGTGTGCGTGGGGGCAGCTGTTATTAAAAAAAATATTCTTAATAATAATAGGCCTAATAATAAAATAGGCTACTCAAGAGTGTGCACGTTCTACATGCCTTAGCTTCTCTTCAACTGTAGCCTGTTTCGTCTCGCCGTTATATCGTGCATTTCCACAGACGCACAAACATTAACAACTCAATGTTAACTGTCTTTTTCATGGTTCTGGAATGTTCTGTAGCATCAGATTCCAGAACCACTGATGATCCAGATGAGGGCAGGACTGCTGAAGGGCCAGGTAGAGGAAGACAGTTAGTCAAGATAGACGTTTATGATGTAAAATATGGCATAGTCTACAGAAGAAAACCATGATATGTGGAGATTAAATAGTGCAGATAATTTAACAAAATCATAATTAAATATGCAAACAAATTAATAAGTGAATGAAAGGATAGGCTAGATAAATACATAAAGTGTGTTTTTCAGCAACATAAAGAACCCCCTAAATGAAATGTTTGTGTAGCCTCAGAAGATCAGGTGCCTGAAGGCGAATGCAGTCATGGAAAGGCCAGGACCACAGAGGAAACAGGTAGCAGGATTTAAATGAACTAATCCTTGAAAATGGATCAAAATAAGACCAAATAAAATAGGTAACCACTGTTTAATCAATAATTGTCTATGTAACCTACATTACTTTTTAATTGTTATTATAGGCCTATGAAGTCAGATGCTAAGAGGGAGGTGCGTACACTGTTATCAACTCAATATTAAATATCTTTTTTATTGTTATGGAATGTTTTCTAGCGTCGAAGCAGCAGACCATTTCCACTACTGATGATCCAGACGAGGGCAGGACTACTGAAGGGCCAGGTAGAGGAAGAGAGTTAGTCAAGATAGACGTTTATTGTTATGAATTCTTCAAGTCAAAGGACATTTATGTAGTCATGCTTTATTTTGAAGGATGGTTTATTATGAAGGCAGTTTATACAGTTCCTGTTCCTTTCCTCACGTTACATGTTTACAGCGGTGCAGCAGTCACTGACGATAAACTGCTCTGTACCCAGAATGCATCGTTGTACTCGTACAGTTCTACAGTAAACGATCTAAACTCAACGCTACTGATGTCCTGCGAGCTTTCTGACCGAAGCCCTGCAGTGGTCAATTAGGCAAACATCAGCATCAGAGGTCGTATTCCTCAACAAAAGGTCCTTCGAGCCGGATGATTGACTACTGCAGAATGTCATCAGAAGAAGATACAGCACCCCCTCCTCATACTGATTCACAAGAGCGACAGGTGAGACATCGCCGCACACCCAAGCACCTAGAAGAGTACATCCTTGCCTACAACCCTCATAGGCCTGCCCTTTCCTCCTACCCCGACGACGGAGAGCATGAAGAGCGGAGAGGAGCAGCAGCCACAGCAGACGTTGGACAAGCAGGTGCAATTTCTCCTCTTGGCGCAGGAAAACCCTCACGCAGCCCTAACCGAGGGGACCCATTGAGCACTACATCACTCAAACAGCTTGTTGAATCCATATACAAAAGCGCGAACGAGGAAAAGGCGGAAATGGCCGAAGTCGCTCATAAACTCCGTCAGTATGAACATCGACAACGTCGTCGACAAGAGCTACTGGAGCACATCACATCATTCCTACAAGAAGAAGAGGAGAATGAAGAGACTCACAAGGCAAAAGGTGCCACGCCCACTCAAGTACAAATACAGTCCCCACTCTGCCTCCCTACCTCTGTTCACTCTCCAAGGCCCTCCCCTTCAGCAGAGAAACAGGCGCATCATGAGAAGTCTCACACTGAAAGACACACACCAGCAAATATGATTTCAACATTAGAGAGAGAAGCTGAGCTGAGAGCCTACACCCCTGTAGTATTAAACGAAAGAGCAAAATCTGCATTCAAACCAATATATCCAGCCTCTTCGAGACATTCAAGCTCCTCCTATCCCATTATCTCATCTGGTCGAGTGACGCCATCCTCAGCTCCACAGCAGTCCATAGAGCCAATCTACTTGCAACCCCAGACAACAGGGCTAGATTGCAGTGAGGATGAATTTGCCCTCAGACACCAGCCACAGGTGCAGCAGCTGTTAACAAACACAACCTTGCCCTACAAGCTCCCAGCTTCATGTCACAGACCACAAGCACCAACAAACTGGCCTCCACCTCAATCCCCCTCAATCTATAGTCTACCTCAATATGCACCTGTGCTATCATCTGTAGTGCCACCTCAGTCACTGCCATTTGCCCCAGTAGTGACCAACACCTCCCCAGCTGTTCAGTCACAGTGCCCAATAAGCCAGGCTACAGCTCCACACAATTTTAGTTCGCAACCACACTCCATATATGGTGTGCCCAAACCCAAAATCCCAGACTTCACTACAGATAGTGAAAGGGAGTTTGCTAACCTGAAGTTAGCCTTGGATAACCTGCTCGAACCTTATCCTGAACTGAATGAAAAATACAAATACCATGTGCTACTCGAACACCTCAAGCTTCCAGAGGCACAGATGATTGGTCAGTCCTGCAGACATGATCCATTCCCATACACAGCAGCCATGCAGGCATTACAGCTTCAGTATGGTCAGCCACACCAACTAGCGCAGAGCGAAATAGCAGCTATTCTGACTACACCTGATGTGAAGTCTGGAGATGCACGCACCTTCCAGAGCTTCGCTCTCAGAGTCCATCTCTTGGTCAGTATGCTACTCTCCTTAGAGGGACCTAAAGGGATGGAACTCAACTGCTGCTCCCATGTTGACCGCTTACTCAGTAAGCTACCCAAATACCACAGAGATGGGTTCATCGAGTATCTCCAGCTACAGGGAAAACTTAACACCACAAGTCTCAACCCCTACAACCTTCAAGACTTGAATGGTTGGCTTCAAGGTAAAGCTCAGCAGCAGCGACTGTCAAACAGACTAGTACAGCGCTATCAACTGGAGAAACCTGCTAGCAATGGGAAGGAGAAAACCCCATATAGGGGCAAAGGACAAAGTGTAGCTATGTATCATGGGGCAGATCCCATTCAGCCAAACAGCTACAGCAAACCTACGTCATTTAGTAGCAAGAAACCCTTTAAAGTGTACTGCCTCTTCTGTGACAGCAAAGAACATTACATCAGTCGCTGCCCCAGCATTAAAGTGCAATCAGCAACAGAGCTGGATAGGTGGATAACTGAAGGGAAACGCTGCTGGAAGTGTGCACGTGCACATACACCTGAGTCTTGCAACCTCAAGAAACCTTGCAGTGACTGTGGTGACATCCATCTCCAAGTACTCCACAGTGTTGCACAGTGTCGTTCCACCGACCTACCATCGAGAACCTCAGAGAGTCGAGTATACTTGACACCCAGCACAACATCCAGGAAAGTGCTCCTGAAGGTGGTTCCTGTCCTGCTGCAACAATTCCAATTCAGTAGACACCTTCGCCATATTAGATGATGGAGCACAACGGACTATGATCTTACCAACAGCTGTCCAACAGCTCCAGCTGAATGGTGAAGCTGAGACCCTCGCTCTACGCACTGTACGGACAGATGTCACACACCTCCAAGGGTCAGCGGTTAATTTTGAAATCTCCCCCAAAGGCAACCCACGGAAGAGGTTCAAAGTACAGGGAGCATTCACCGCAGCAGGGTTAGATCTAGTGGAGCAAACCTACCCTGTACAGATGCTTCGAAAACGACATTCTCACCTGCGAGGAATACCGTTAAGTCCATTCAGCAAAGTACGGCCACTAGTGTTGCTCGGCTCAGATCATGTGCACCTCATTACAGCCACCGAGCCAACCCGCAGAGGACCCAACGGTGGACCCATAGCCATCCACACTGCCCTAGGATGGGCCCTGCAAGGGGCAGAGAGGTGTGCGCCAGAACAAACAGCAGTGCAACAATGCCTTTTCACCTCACTCGCCAGCGCAGAAGATCTCCTGTATCGGAATGTTGAGAGGTTATGGCAACTCGATGTCTTACCTTACCGGAATGAGAAAATGGTTGTCCGCTCGCGTGAGGACCAGGATGCCATGAATCTCCTGGACATGAAAACGCAGCGACTAGAGGTTGAAGGGGTCCGCCGCTATGCAACCCCCCCCCATGAGGAAACTAGGAGCCCCCAAACTCAACAGTCCCACTTATTCAGTCATGGCCCATCTTAGGGCTACAGAGAAGCGACTCAAGAGGGAACCAGAGAGAGCAGCAGTTTACTCAGCTGAGGTCAACAAGCTCATCAATGCCGGGTACGTCAAGAAGCTTCAACCTAAAGAGGCAGAACAGTCTGCAGAAGCCTGGTATCTCCCCCATCACCTCGTGTTCCACAACAACAAATCACGCCTGGTCTTCAATTGTTCATTTCGACACCAAAACCTCTCCCTGAATGAACAGCTCTTACCTGGGCCTACACTGGGTCCATCGCTGGTAGGTGTCCTCATCCGATTCAGGCAACATCAGATTGCAGTGAGCAGTGACATCCGTGCAATGTTTCACCAAATCCGCCTGCTGCCTGAAGACAGACCACTCCTTAGGTTCATCTGGAGGGACATGCGAAGCGAGGATCCACCAGAGGTGTATGAATGGCAGGTACTACCGTTTGGCACAACGAGCAGCCCATGCTGTGCTATCTACGCCCTGCAGCAACACGCTCGTAACCACCAAGACAGCTACCCTGAAGTGCTACAGTCAGTGCAGCAGAGCTTTTATGTTGACAACTGCTTCGAAAGCTTTCCCACCATATCTGCAGCCAAGCAAAGAGTCAACCAACTGGTTACTTTATTGGCAGAAGGAGGATTCGACCTCAGGCAATGGGCCAGTAATCGACCAACGGTGGTAGCCCACCTCCCCACCGACGCCAGGTCATCAGCTACAGAGCAATGGCTGAGTCAGAACCATACAGACCCACTCGAACCCGCCTTAGGCCTGAAATGGAACTGTGCTGCTGACACCCTTGGATATCAGTATCGGATCATTGAGCATGCTACACTGACGATGAGGACGGCTTATCAAGTGCTAGCCAGTCAGTATGACCCTCTAGGGTTCATGGTGCCATTTACAACCCGAGCCAAAGTGTTAATCCAGCAGCTTTGGTCCAAGCAAAGGGGTTGGGATGATCCTGACCTACCGCCTGCCCTCCGAGAAGCTTGGGAAACCTGGGAGAGCGAGCTGAAACATCTTAACAGTGTGTCCATTCCCCGCTGTTATTCACCACTCCCTGACAAAGGTATGGATGCAAAGTATGATCTGCATGTCTTTTGTGATGCTTCGGAGCGAGCATATGGAGCAGTAGCCTACCTCACGGTTGATGCAGGAGACAGCATCCACACCTCCTTCGTGATGGCTAGGTCCCGGGTTGCTCCAAAGAGACAACAGTCCATACCCCGCTTAGAACTCTGTGCAGCACTAGCTGGAGCTCAACTGTCTAAGCTCCTGGAGACTGAGATGACACTCCCCATTCGACAAACAGTTCTGTGGTCCGACTCTACCACAGTATTGGAGTGGCTTCAATCAGATTCCTGTCGATACAAGGTGTTCGTCGGAACCCGTGTGTCCGAGATCCAAGAACTGACTGACCGACAAGCTTGGCGGTACATTGACAGCCCAAACAATCCAGCTGACGACATAACGAGGGGAAAGACACTGCTAGAGATAGCAAGAACTGGTCGCTGGAGTCAAGGGCCCCCACTCCTTAAACAGAGTGCAGAACACTGGCCGAAGAAACCAGAGCAAACCTCAACAGTGGGCTCATCCGAACTGAAAGGTATCACCTTCTGCTGCTTCACAGCTGTGGAGCATGACGACAACATCCCTGATGCTACTCAGTACAGCTCATGGAAGGAACTGGTGGAAGCAATGCGACAGGCTCATGGGACGGCAACAGATCCAGCGCACAATCAGCACATTAACCATCGAGATGCGGAGATCCTGCTGCTGAGAAGATGCCAAGCACATAGCTTCTCAGGAGAAGTCGCTGCCCTTAAAGCACAGAAACCTGTGCCAAATCACAGTCATCTGCTCAGCCTTGCTCCGGAGTGGGATGCTGCAACATGTCTCATCCGCGTAGGTGGAAGGCTGCGTAGATTGCAGAACTCAAGCGGAGGGGAGATCCACCCTATTGTGCTCGACCCAAGGCATCCAGCTGTGAAACTTCTCATCAAGGACATGGATGAACGGCTACTGCACCCAGGTACAGAACGGGTCTATGCTGAGTTACGGAGACAGTATTGGATCCTCCGAGGACGACAGGCAATCCGGCACCACCAACTCAACTGCTCCACCTGTCAACGTTGGAGAGCTCAGCCAAAGGTGCCGCAGATGGCAGATCTGCCTCCGCAACGCCTCAGACTATTCTGTCCACCCTTCTATTCAACAGGCGTTGACTGTTTTGGGCCTTATCTGGTGAAGATAGGTAGGAGGACGGAGAAGCGCTGGGGTGCGATCTTCAAGTGTCTCACGACACGAGCGGTGCATATAGAGCTTCTGAACTCTATGGACGCAGATGACTTCCTCCTTGCTCTTCGCCGTTTCATTGCCAGGAGGGGGAGACCAAAGGAAGTGCTATCAGACTGTGGTACCAACTTTCGCGGTGCCGAGCGCGAACTCAGGGAGGCTTTTGCAGCCATGGAACCACAACTGAAAGATCAACTGA
Source organism: Hirundichthys speculiger (assembly GCA_018398805.1). Classification (NCBI taxonomy): domain Eukaryota; kingdom Metazoa; phylum Chordata; class Actinopteri; order Beloniformes; family Exocoetidae; genus Hirundichthys; species Hirundichthys speculiger. The sequence goes on along the minus strand of JAGFBZ010002562.1, from coordinate 59,711 downwards.
CAGAATACCAGATTGACTTCAAGTTCAACCCACCAAACGCTCCTCACTTTGGGGGTGTGTGGGAGAGAGAGGTGCGTTCTATAAAATCTGGCCTCCAGGTCGCAGTGGGCAGTCAATCCGTTTCAGAAGATGTTCTGTACACAGCTTTGGTGGAAGTAGAAGGGATCTTAAACTCGAAGCCACTGGGATACGTGTCAGCTGACGTAGCCGACCTGGACCCCATCACTCCGAACATCCTCCTGATGGGGCGGCGGGATGCGGCTCTGCCTCAGGTGGTCTACACTCCAGCAGGTATGGGGCGGCGTAGATGGCGTCACTGTCAGACGTTAGTGGATCAGTTTTGGCTTCAGTTCACAAGGAATTACTTGCCGAATCTTCAGACCCGGCAAAAGTGGCAAAGGTCATTGAAGAACATCACTGTGGGCTCTGTCGTGCTAATCGTTGACCCATCACTTCCAAGAGCTCAATGGCCCATCGGGAGGGTCATCAATGCTGTCGCCAGCTCAGATGGATGTATCAGGACGGCAGAGGTCAAAGTCAAAGACAGAGTCTACATGAGACCAGTAGCTCGGCTTATCGAGCTTCCTGTACTTCAGGACGACACCAAAGACACTTGAAGAATGTTTAGTCTTACACATTTACAAGGCAAATGTGGGGGCGGCTGTTATGAATTCTTCAAGTCAAAGGACATTTATGTAGTCATGCTTTTATTTTGAAGGATGGTTTATTATGAAGGCAGTTTATACAGTTCCTGTTCCTTTCCTCACGTTACATGTTTACAGCGGTGCAGCAGTCACTGACGATAAACTGCTCTGTACCCAGAATGCATCGTTGTACTCGTACAGTTCTACAGTAAACGATCTAAACTCAACGCTACTGATGTCCTGCGAGCTTTCTGACTGAAGCCCTGCAGTGGTCAATTAGGCAAACATCAGCATCAGAGGTCGTATTCCTCAACATTTATGATGTAAAATATGGCATACAGAAGAACAACAGAAGTTATGTAAAGGAACTTTGATTTGTGAAAGGACTTCTTTATCATTATCTTTATTTTATTTGAATTTCAATTATACATTGTTAAAGGGGCGTGAATAATTGTATGCCATAATCTAAATAAAATAAAATGCATTGTGAGAGAATTGTTTTTTGTTTTATCTTTTTCTATGTACTCAAATTTGTCCTCCGTATCAGAGTGGCCTGAATTTGAATTAAATTCCCGGACTGAGAAAAGGGCCCACTCCGGCCCTGATCTAGATAAATTTAAAATGTGTTAACTTGAAGTAACTTCACTTCAGGGAAAGACTGAAACGCTTTTCTTATCATTATAATTGGATGTAGAATGGCAGATTTAATTCAAACACACTTCTTGGCAAGAGTGACAGTCAAGGCTCATCATAGAAAACACAGAAGCAACACAGTCAAAGAGGGTGTTTTTTCATTGTGATGCTTTTTGCTCCAGGGGATAAAAGCCACATAGAGGTCAAATGTTTCTGGGACTCTGTCTTTGAAACTGAGCATCAAACCTGTCATAGAGCCGAGCTGTTAAGAAGAACTTAATGCACAATGAAGACACTTCTGAACAGAGACGGGTTCAGCGCTGGTGACACCACGGAGAGGGAAGCAATCTGGAAAAACATCTGTATCGCTATTCCATTCAAAATCTGGGCACCTTTCTTAACTCGCTCAAAGTCAGCGTGACGGAGCGTGAACCTTATGGAACTGAGCTTATTTAGCTGCAGGTCCATTAGAGATAAAACACTCAGTTTGAACAGTAACACTGATAGTCTCATGTACAAATAAGTCCTGAAAGATGGGTCTTAAAAATGATCACCAATTGTACTGTCAATTTTTTCTTTCTTTTATTTTTTTCTTGTTTTATTTTCTATAGTTATTTTTCCTTGTTTCATTTTTCAAAATGAAGTATATTAAGGGTGATGAACGTGTTGTGAACCTAGACCTGTTCACAACAAGCCTGAAGCTCCACCACGTCACAATCTAACTGGTTTTTCTCAACTAAAATCATTAAAACACTGTAGTCTTGGTGATTTGTCTGATGTTTTGTGGATATACATTTTTAAAAGCATCACACCTTTTTTGTGGAAACAACTATATAGATTTCTAAAACCTATTTAGCAAGGTTTACTGCCACCACATCTTCTACACAAATGTAAACAGTGACACCCACCTGCCATCATTCATGAGTGTATCATAGTGTATGTTACAGAGAGGACAGTAATTAATATAATTATCCATCCATCCATCATCTATACCTGCTTAATCCTCTGCAGGGTCACAGGGATCTGCTGGAGTCTGTCCAGCTCTCTTCAGGTGAAAGGCAGGGGTCCACCTGGACAGGTGACCAGTCCATCGCAGGACCACATGTAGACAAACAGCCACACACACTCACAATCACTCCTACAGGTGATCTAGAACCACCAGGTAACCTGACATGCAGGTCTCTGGACTGTTGGAGGAAGCTGGAGAACCAGGAGGAAACCCACACAAGTACGGGGAGAACATGGAAACTCCACACAGAAACACCTGCTGAGGTTCAAACCAGGAACCTTCTTGCTGTGAGGCAACAGCGCTGACCACTAAACCACTGTGCTGCCCCTAATATAATTATGATTTAATAATTCATTTAAACCCCACGACATTTACTATTTAAGTGGATAGAAGCAAGAACATTTCAGGCTGGTCGTGGAAACCAAGGCTAAGCTTGCTATTACTGAGGTTGAGGTTGACTTTGAGTCTTTACAGGTTCTCTGAGAGAGAACCCAAAAAGCTGTGCTGGATCTTTAATGGCGTTGATATTATAGCAGGGGTTCATCTCCTTATTTATTCATTCAGTTGTACAACATGCTAGAAGCTCAAGGCAGCCTGGATGTGACTAATGAGAGTTGTATCGTCACACATCAGTCTGATGGTGATTCAGCCATCAGTCAGAGGAGGAGAGATTGTGATATCATGATAATTATAATGCTGCTTCTGGATTCTCAGTGGACAAATTACTTAATTATTTTAATGTCAGTTAAATTAATGGAACTCTTTCAAGCTCATAGGCTTGACTGGTAATCTGCCTTACTGAGTCATGCATGACATCAGCTTTCACCTGTCAGAAATCTCAACTTGTTACTATAAGCAAGGGTAGGAACACAGATCATCCAGTTAACCGAGTCCTGGCTGAGTCCAGTACCCCCATGTCATTCTCTTCTGCTCTCTGTGAAGGTGGACGCTTTCTTCTTCCCACTCCCTCCCTTTTCTATCCTGCTGCTGCTTCTGTCTTGCGCTGTATTGTCAAACTTTTTTTGAAGCCTCGCTTTGCATAATCTTCAAATTCTTAAACCATGGATCTGGTCAGCTGGTCTCTCAACACAACTGATCACATTTTTTCGATGAGAAGACAGAGCAAAGGAGAACTCTCTTGCCTTGACGGGACATTAGTGGGCGGATACGTGATGGACTCATTGAAGCAGTGGAGACTTATGTGTCTGTCTCTTTTGTCAATTGAGGATGTTGAAGATGGATATATGTTTGAACATCTGATAACAGGATTTCTGTTGTTTAGGAGTTGCAGTTACCTGGTATATTGAGAAATTTGGAAAACGGCTGTTCTGGTCATCATGAAGCTGCCTGTCATGTGTGGTGGAATATACCGGACTGTTAACACTCAGACTGAAACACTTTGTGATCTAAACCGCAATCTGAATGCGATTCCTGAACAGAACCACAGGCTAGTTCTGGTTCTCAAACTCACTGGCAGGATGGATAAGAACTTGTAGAAGTTGCAACCTCGGCTCGGCAGGAACTGACCACAAACTTCGGCTGTTTGGAATTCACCTTTGAGTGAACCAGTGAGACTTTAGAGACAGATAAAAGATTAACCAGAGCCAGCCTGACCCAAAAATGATTGTTATCTTTATCGGCTCCCCTGTGTGCCAGCCTTGGAAGGCCAGTTATCTCAATTTCTTCTGAATGTTATGCCAACTGATGCTCTGCCCCCACTACCCTCCTCTTCCCCCATGACACCTGTGGACCATGCAGCAGTACACTACCAAGGCTGAATAACATCGCATCACAGGAACTGTGCGAAACTTTGTTTGGGGACTAACTGGGGCAGAAGTTCACCGTACACGTACACACATACGCACATGCACACACACTTATGCTACACTGACTCACCATCTTCTTACTGACATCCTCTCTCGTTACATCCCCCCCAAGTACAGCGACCTGAGTTGGAAGCGATCCACACCAGGTCAGGCTGTGCACGCTCACCTGTGCTGGGACAATGGGAGGACCCACCTCAGAGTCAACAGACTCAGCTTACTCTGTGGAAAACTTATTGGAAAGATTGAAAGTATATCCTCAAAGTATACTTTACACCACCCGGAGGCATCCCCGATCAAAGGTCAAGCAGCATCCCATCCTCAGTATGCACACTGCAGGTGAAGCACTGTTTCCCCCTGAGTCACCTGTTGGCCATAGTCTTCTCACAGCCAATCAAAAGTCACCTTCCATGACCTCACTGAACCCATGTTTTTGCATTCAGCAACCACTGAGGTTGCAGTCTGCTTGGTTCTGTTGGTAACACCCATGAGCTAGCCAACCCAGTAGGACTCCTTCAGCCTGACTGCCTCAACTTGGGTTTCCACCACCGGATTCAAGGACTGCCACCACAGCAGGCACCAACAACTTTGTGGCAGCTGTTCCAGTCAGCTCTCTCTAAAACAGAGGCATGGAGCATGGCCTATTTAGACTCAAGGTTGCTTGACTCCTGTAAGATCTGGGCAGCGCTCTGTTGGAGGAGGGAGTTGAAGATCTTTCTGACAGGCCGCTCTGCCAGATGTTCGCAGCAAATCCTCACTATAAGTCTGAGCCTGCTGGGTCTTTCTGGTATACTCTCCTGCTACCTGACCTGAGTTACCACTAGATGATGATCAACTGACTGATGGAATAGACATAAGTTATTCAGAGCAGTTAACTTTGTGCAAATGTGGAGAAATATTTTATTCAGCAGCAGTTACATCTTTACAGGTACCTTCACGATGATCAAATGTTCAAACCAGTTTTGGTTGGGCCACAACAAAGGTGAGACTTGTTCTGAAGCTGCTCCAGTGGGGTTTTGGTGTTGGAAGGTAAATCTTGATCCCCAGTCTCTACAACACAGGTATTCTTCAGAGATGTGTTAGTATTTGTCTATAATTATTCTTCCCTCATTCCTTACCATCTTCATGTCTTTGCTGCAGAGATGTTGTCCCATAACATGGTGGTACCATCACAACCCACCGCAGGGCTGTTAGTGGGAAGTGATGAATAATGTTCACCAGATGACACTCGTAATTCTGCTAAAGGAGCTCATTTATTGTCTTTGTCAGAACTGTAAGTGTTTTCCTTGACTTCTCTGACTAATTAAAAAGCATTTTGGAAAGTTCTAATCAGGCTTATATACGCTTTAGTGCCTGTCTTCTTTTCCTCAAAAACCACTAACAGGTTGTTCTGGTGTTTGTGAGACAGTTGTGCTGCCAGAACATTCTACCATCTCTGCAAAGGACTTCTGATGTTGCCCTTAGTGACCAGCGAGTTCTTAGTCATCTAAATGGTAACGTTAGTTGTGATACAGTTTAAAATGGTGCTTTGAATTTTAATCTTACTGCGTTTTATACAATGATAGATAAATACAACTTTATGTGCTGTACTACAGTCACATCTCCAGAACTGAGTGTTCCTCAGATTACTGAGCTCCCTCTAGTGGTGACCCGGGAACCTGCATACATACAGCAGACATCTATCTAGTTTTTTAATAACCATGCATGTTAACACTAATTAAATCAACCCATGCAGAAAAATTAGCAACACTCTATGACTCCAAAGCTTTTACAACCACCCTTTTCTCCAAGCAGCGACATCTTTAAAGCAATAATTTTCTGTAGGAATAAATGATGAGGAACACTGGACCACTCTTCTTTACAACGCTACTTCATTTAATTAAGGTTTTTGTTTATGCATAGCTGTTCCCACAGTATTTACAGTCAGTTTGAGGTCTTGACCCTTCTCTCTTTCAATGTGATGCAGAGTTTTGCTGCTATATTTGATGTGGCTTCTCCTGTTGCATGACCAGATTTCAGCTCTGCTGGATTCATAAAAAAATATTTGATTGCCCTTGTACTACTTTAATACAATACAAAAAGACAACACCATAGACCCAGATCAGAGATAGATTCAACTAACCCATCTTTTCTTCCAGCTTGTTTCATATTTTGCTGCATGTGCTGCAACTATAAAGGAGGTAGCATGAAGCTGTAGGAGGTTTCAAAAGAGGCAGATCTCACAGATCACCTTATTTTTACTACCCATTAACATATAGATATTAATTGGATATCCAATTACACATCCCCCCAAAAAATTACACTTTGCTTGTTAAGCGCTCTTAAGATTTAAAATGGGAAAATAAATAAATAAAAAAATCACAAATCCAGATGATTTCAACTGTGGCTTTTCCATTTATTACATAATATCCACTACTTTGTCTCAGCATCAGAACACATACAAACTGTTGATGGAACACAAAACACAAAGGCTTTACAAAGAAGTTACTTTTTCCTCCCACAATAGCTTGTATCTAATCTATTTACTCGATTGTCCAGTATCACTCCAACTCACTCCATGGCTCAGCAAACGCCATTGTAGCAGTGATGCTGCTCCTTTTGCCCCAAGCTCTTCAGCACATAATACTCAAGTTTCGTTGTGCTCCCCAGTGAAGCCACAGCTGGCCGGACCGTACGCAGCAGCTACGATGTTGTTTTATGGGGCTTTTCTTTAGGATGTGATGGACACCATGTTGTTAGGACTCAGGATTCTCAATCCAGTAACCGTCAGGGTCCTGGATGAAGGCCAGGCCTTTCATTTTACCTGAGAAATAAGAAAAAGAAACAGGGGAGAAATTAGGAACAAACTACAAACAAAACTGTAAAATAAATAAATAGATGCATTTTAAATGCATGTGGAAATGTTGAACAGAAGCATGCAGTTAAGGCACATCTTTGGGAAATACAAAGTTATGTTTGTGATTTACTTAAAGCTATTAATTAAATCACTCGGGGGTTCATGCTCTGCTCTGGGTCTCTGAAAAGCGCCTAGAGATTATTTGTGTTGTAATAGACGTCATACAAATAAAGTTGAATTGACAAGTATTATTATCAATTAATACACACTAACAAGATGTTTTTATGTGCAGTGTATTCATCTGTCATGAATCAAACTGAAGCTCTACAGAGTCGTGCCTCAGAAAATTGGTTCTTTCCAAAGAACTTGGATATTCCAATTACAAAAATTATATATTATATGCTTATAAAATAAATATGCATTTTCAAGGACAGTATGCTGAGAGACACCAAACAAACCACCACAATCATCCACTGGATCAGTGTAAATATTGATTTGTGCTAAATTCTAAATATAAGATTGTGCTGACAGTAATATATTAAATTCACAATTCAATTTTGGGTAACATCATCATCCATATTTGTTATTTCCAAGTTTAAATGTAAAACTTTGACTAGCGCTGTGTTTTTACTGGCAGTGACACGACTGTCCACATTTTTCTCCTCTACCCTTTTATGAGCTGCACACATAAAACCTCCCATTTTACCGTCATCTGGTTTCTTGACAAACGTCACTCCTTGTTCTTCAAACATTTTGCAGGCTGCATAAACATCAGGAACTGCGATTCCAATGTGTCCTGTTACAATTCAGGTAGAAAGAGAGCATTTAGTTTCAGTGCACACTACAGTTGTAAACCAGAGTTTGGTCAAATAAACCCCTCCATAAACATCTCATCTAAAAGTAGAAACAGATGCGAAACGTGCATCTTTAACACTTCTGATAACTGCCATCAGTAAGACAGAAAAGGTGAAATACTGGAGAATATCTGAAAACCAACAGCTAAACATTTAAACCACAGATCACTAAATTAAACTACACCCCATTACTGTAACTTTATACAGATATGGTTTCGTACCAGTTGGGAGCAAACTTACCAAAACCACGCGGATCAGAGTTTCCGTTATGATAAGACTGGCTCTCGTCAGACTCTGAACCCCAGTTGCTGAAAAGATGAGGGATATATCAGACACAAGTTACATAATAGTAAAAACCCTGTACATATTTATTATTCCCCTCCCATTGTTCAATGGGGCTATTTTTGCACTGAGATATAATTTCTGCATCGCCTGTACACTCCTGGACTAATCTACTGCTCTCACTGCTTTTTCAACAGATGTTGAACATCAGCTCTGGCAACTCCTGCTTCCAATGAACTGGCAAGCACCTGACGTCCCTGTTTGCCTTCTTAATATGCATTACTGTTGCCTGATAAACTTTCCTCATATACTGCATAAATGTATGGACAAAAGTATTTGGCCAGTTAATCATTGAATTGAAATATGTCAATCAGGTGTATAAGGCCCGTTTATGCAGTCTCCATCTGCAAACGTTTGTGATGCAAAGTGGGTCGTTCTGATAAGTTGAAGGATTCAAACACATCTGCAATAAGAAATTTCCATCCCTGCTGGATATTTTATGGTCAGCTGTAAGTGATATTATTAGAAAGTGGTGGTGTTTAGGAACAACAGCAACTGAGCCATGAAGCAGAAAACCAAGTAAAACCAGAGTGAGGACAGAGACTGTTCAGGCATCTGCTGCCAACGCTCTGCTGACTCCAGCTGAAGAGCTCAGAACTTCCAGTGGCATTAATGTAACACAAAAACTGCAATGGCAGCTTCATGGAGCACGTTTCCATGGTGGAGCAGCTGCATCTAAGCCTTATATCAAGTTCAATGCCAGATGGAGTGGTATAAAACACACCAACGCTGGACTGAGGAACAGAGGAAATGTGTTCTGCAGACTAATAAATAACACTTCTCTATCTGGCAGTCACATCGGAGAGTCTGGACGAGAACATTACCTGCCTAACTGTGCTGTATCACCTTTCAAGTTTGGAGGAGGAGGGTTGATGTGGGCTGGTGAAGGTCAGTCTTAAGGCTTCAGCACCAAAACATTTTGGACAATGCTACGCTTCCAGCTTTGAGACAACAGTTTGAGGAGGTCCCTTTTCTATTCCAACATAACTGAGCCAGCGCACAAAGCAAGGACAATAAAAACTAAGTTTTACAGGGTTGGTGTGGAAGAACTTGACTGGCCTGAACAGACTCTGAGCTCAATTCAAAAGAGCAGCTTTGAGCAGAACTGGAGCAGAAATTGTGAGCCAAGCCCTCTTGTCCATAATCAGTCCCTGACCTAATAAATGCTTTACTGAGAGAATGGGCACAACAAATTCCCACAGAAACGCTCTAAAATCTTGTGTAAAGCCGTCCAAGGAGAGAGGAAGCTGTTGTAGCTACAACAGGGGACCAACTTCGTATTAAAGTATATGTATTTGAATACTCAGTCATTACAGCCTCTGTTGGTATAACAGTCAGCTGCCTGACTGCTTTTGTCCACAAAGTGTACTTGGCTCCACAACTTTGGTCTCCCTTATTCAACCTCGTTTTACTGATACCACTACACAGCTATCAAAAAAGAAAAAATAAATAAATAAATAAATAAAACCCAAAAAACAAAACAACAACAACCCACTGTGGACACCTGAGGGGTATACTACGAAGCGAGATTAGAGGGTTAGCGAGGTATGTTGAATCTAAAACCAGGATTTCCAGAACCACGAAGGTGGCTCTCTTTTAACCTGGTTAGATCACCATGGTAATTTACTCTGCAAACTTAACCTGGTCCGGAGCAGGTTATGTGCAGAGTTTAGGCTCAAATCAGCTATAAAAAGCGCCACCCTTTCACTTTCACCCAATCCTGTTGACTTTAGCGCCAGGATCAATGGAGGGAGAGTATTCAGAGACCGGACTGATCCGCTGGCTTCCCATGACCATATTCTCTATGAACGCTAGAGATTTCCATCTGAGGGAATCCGTTACATTTGTAATCTGCTAGAGCCAGATATTGGCAGCGCCACCAAACGCAGCCGTGCACTCACAGTAGCGCAAACGGTGTGCGTTTCTTTGCGTTTCTTTGCGGCGGGAACCTACATGCATTTAGTTGGTGATGCAGAAAATCTGAGCCAGAATACTGGAATAAAGGTTGTACTTGCTCTTACTGAACTGCTGAATATGTTTGTAGTATTCCCTGGCCATCTGCCCACGCTTCAAATAAAAGAAGCATTTTACTAAATCGCAGGTAACATAAATTAATAGTCCATTATATTGATAATCAGTGTGACGTGGAATTTCATGTGAAATGTTTTAATATAATTAATTCATAAGATTCCCAGGGTGATAGGGTACCTATTAAAGTGGCCGGTGAGTGTGTATAACAGATAATATTAAATCTTAAATTAATTTCACATAGATTTAGCAAAAAACTAAAGTGATTTTCATTTATCATTCATAATGGGACAGTCAGACCTACATAATGTTTAAATCTGCTGCATTAAGTTTAAAGTTTAAGCGCTCTAAAAGAGGGAGGGAGATTAATTAATGTGCATTAAGTGGTGAAATAAATATAATTTACTGTGGCAAGAGACACTACAGAGGGCCCGGGCGGGGTTTGATCCCTGGACTCCCGGGTGAAAGTCACGCACAATTGCCAGTCAGCCAAAGGCATATCCCCTGAGCCATGTAGCCAGGACACGTGATCAATCGGAGGTCAGTGACAGGACCTCACACTGTCACATTACGAATTTACACGATCTGCAGTTTTTTGCCAGAACTCCTCTCTGGCTTTATTCACACCTACAGTGTTGCTTTTGGCCGTAAAGATTTCTTTGAAATCCTCATAGCCCTGCATTATTAAAATCTGCTCCTCCTGACTGAAATATACGGACCGCCATCTATCCATTTGATCCGGAAGAGGCGTCAAATGACGCGTCAAACGCCCCCTTTTATGTGAACGCGCACAGAGCAGAAAGCAGAAAGCCGCGGTTAACAAAGATAGTTGATAACCACCGTCGTGGTACCAGTTATCTCTGATGGAGAGTTTCAGGTTTGTTAAGCCAGCTCACCCAAAGAAAGCCTGGCTGTGTCGAACTTGCTTCGTAGTTCACCCCTCTGGCTGCCATGACATTTCAAAAGAAATCAAACAAGCTTAAGCCCAATAAAGAGGTGGCTAAAAACTGTTAGATTACTAAGTACTAAATAACAAAGATTAGACTAGACTACCAGACTTAAAACTGATAATGTCCACTTGTTCCCAACTTAACAGGGGTTCTGCTACAACTGGTCTACATTTCTGTAAATAACAGAGCTACAAATTCACAATTCTGAGAAAAGAAAGCAACCAAAGCATCCTAGTGGAAGCATGTGATCAATGCAACATCTCCGTTTGTCTGTTGGTTTGCAAGATTAATGCTTCTAAGTCAAATCTGAAGAAAATCTTTGTGAGTTGGAGGAATGGCACAAGATGAAGCCATTGAATTTTAGTGATTACCTGGTTAACTTCTATTTAATCCAATTTGCACAGTGACAATTCACAATGTCATTTCAGGGCACTTTACAGAGAAGATAAACAAGTTAAATCCAACTTCAATTAATTCTGGTCCAAGCTAAACCAAGTTTTCACTTCAATGACAAGTTCCAAATAACCAACATCCTTTTGTTTCTCTTGTGAATGGAGTACAACTGTAGCATGGAAAAAAACAAACAAATAAATAAATAATCCAGTTATCATACTGTGTCAGCTCGATGGTGGCTCTCCTGGAAAAAGTCCAGGCTGTCTTTTCCTTCACATCTGTCGGGATCTCCTTCTTGTCCTCATAGCCCAAGAAGAAGAGAGAGAATCGCATGGAGGGGAAGTCAAATTTTTGCAGGAGCCTGCAAAATATTGCACACCAGAGGGAAACATTTCACAAAGCCTGGTTTATGTGGAGGAAACAATCACATGCACCGTCTGAAACTACCAAATTAAGCATAAATTCATAATGAAAAGAAAAAAAACACCTCGTTATGGCCTTCTTCACTCCCAAGTGTATGGGAACTTCAATTTTATCAAGCTGGAAAATTCCCTTTTTACACATCACAACTCCAACAATCCCCTCGCTTGTATTTTAACCAGCCAATAAAACCCTGATGAATGCTCTAAGTTTGTTTTCCATTTCTGCCATTCTGTCGCTTTTACATCTTGAATAGACGTGGACCAGTCAGCCAATTATTGGCCTCCTTCTAATAAGTGACATCAGTTACTGGTTGGGAATAATCTGTCCGGCCTTGTGACTCGGTCCCTTCCATCCAACCAGCAGACGTCGGTGTGTTTACGGTAACGTTTTAAAATGGAAAAGAAACTTCCAAACGTCTGATAAGTGTTTGAGATAAAATGCATTTGTGAGCCTTAAACGGCTTAGATGTAGCAGTGGCAGTGAAACCTGGTAACTGGCCCAGAGATTAATTAGTAAATATAGCAGTACTTGTAGCTGTCATGCTCTTAATTGCATTTTTGGATGCAGAGTTTCTTTGATGCAGCTCTGACATGCTGCAGCGTCGTCTTTAGACACATGCAGCTTCTGCTCTTAACATGAAAGGATTTATTATTTTTATATATTTATTTATTTATTATAGATTTATTATATATTTATTTATTATACCCTTAAGTGTAATTAAGTCTTCAACAAATACAAAGGCATCAGGAACACATACTTTGCCATCCTGGTCAACTACTGCAACATAAGACAGCACAACCTGAATATAGTTTATTTTCTTTTTTTTTTGGCTGTGGTCTCTTTACAGACAAAAGAAATCAAAAGAAGGAATAAAGAAGAAAGGAAAAAATGGAGTTATATTCCCTATAGAATTATCATTATTAGAGATGGGAGTTTAACGCATTAATTACAGAAATAAAATAAAATGAAAACAACATTTCTTCACTGGTGACAGGCAAGTGACTTTCAAATACAAAGATTAGCTACATTTCTTTCCCTCTTCATTAAACTTTTGAATATAAATTCAGTCAGCCAAAATGTATTTGAATTGAAAAACGTATTCCTATTTGATAAAAAATGTGATTAACTAATTACAAAGCCTCCAATTAAGATTTTTTTAAATTGTGTCCTACCACTAATTAATATTATTATTGAACTAAAGTGTTAAGTTTCTGTTCATATAGATCCCTCAGAATGCTGTAAATACCATATTCTGTATGTGCAGTAAAGTTTAACGGTTGTTACCTACAAACCATTGTCGGCTTTGATCCGTATAAAACCCGTATCAGTTGAGCACATACGGTCTTGTTGTGTTGTTGTTGATACCAGTGACACATGCTGAACAGAATCAGTGCACGTATGAGCCGTTTCAAAGGGCCGTCACGCTAACATGAAAGCCTCATCAACACTCACGTCATGCCGAGGATTCTGGTGTAGAAATCCAGGGATTTCACGGGATCTTTCACCCTCAGCATAGTTTGCTGCATCATGAAATCCTAAAACAAAGAAACACATTATGAAATCTTTAGACACACAAACAAACGACATCCAAAGAATGGAAGCAACAACACGGGTGCTGCTTCAACACATCCAGCAGGGATTTGGATGTTGGATGTAGTTGATTCATGGGCTCGTAGAAGGACTGAACTCTGACGCGTGAGACACAATTTATAGGTTCTGATGGTTCTGTGGTTCTCAGCTGTGGTTCTCAGCTGTGGTGTGGTTCTCAGCTGTGGTTCTCAGCTGTGGTTCTCAGTTATGGTTCTCAGCTGTGGTTCTCAGTTATGGTTCTCAGCTGTGGTTCTCAGCTGTGGTTCTCAGCTGTGGTTCTCAGCTGTGGTTCTCAGCTGTGGTTCTCAGTTATGGTTCTCAGCTGATGGTTCTGTGGTTCTCAGCTGTGGTTCTCAGCTGTGGTTCTCAGCTGTGGTTCTCAGCTGGGTTGGACACGAGACAGTGATGAAATAACGCACAAGCAAAAACAAAAAAACAGCATGCAACCACTAAAGCATATTGACTGATTATCGTCCGTTGCACAAAGTTAAGGGATACATTAACATTTTTCATCTTTAAGATAAAGATTAGGCAACGTATTATTTTCTTGATTTTGAAGGTGTAGTTTCATATGTCTGGAGTTCACTTTGAGAACCTGAATCCAAAGAGTTGAAAATCTCTAACTTGACCTTTAGTAGCGAAAAGGTATTTCAGAAAAGCTGCACCTCTGTGCAACTGAGCGCACGTGTGCATCAGGCCTGTTTGAATGCACTTAGAAAAAAGAAAAGAAAAAAGAAAGTTTTACATGTCACGGCAAGTCCCTAGACAAAACTGGAAGTATCACACGTCGCAAACATTATTGTGTACTGCAAATAAAAGTCCTACAGGGACATCAACATGAACGTGCACGGATCAAAACATTTGCTGTGTTCTGATAAGAGAACTGTGACAAAACCTAAGACAAGGTGCAAACATACTGAAGTTAGCGCTGAGTGCTTTTATTTGAAGTGCACAAACTTTCGCTCTGTGTGCGGCTCACAGATGGGTGTTATCTTTGACTTCCCCCTTCCTGCACCCTTCCTCCTACACAGTCGAGCTTTGGCTGTGGATAAAACATTTACTGCCTTGACTGTATAAACATGCAGGAGCACCAGAGGAGAGCTGACGATGCATCACAGCTGCACAGGAGACTCCTGCAAAACCTACTGAGAAAATGGAGAGACGAAAAATACCACAACAAACTTCCCAACTGACATTCAGAATTATAAAGTCTCTTTCACACTGTTTCACATTCTGGCAGGCCAAAGGGCACACCTGAACCTGAGGCACACCTGAACTTAGAGCTAGCACAATGTCTCCGACCAGTTCAGGTGTGAACACATTCTTGAAATTCTTAAGTTGGCCTCTCAAAATGGCTACAAATGGCTACGAGTCAACTAGTACGTGGTATTTTGTTTTAACCATTATCTATCGTATTGACAGATTGATTACCAGATTTTTATTTTTACATTCCATAATCTGCATGTTCTCCCTGTTAGGGCTGAGCGATTTTATCGATTCTGCGATATATATCGATATTTTATTTCCCCAGAGAGTATCGATTTTTCAGCCGTGGGTATCGATATTCTAAGTTCCTTTCTAAACCCCCGTGTCCCTCACGGGTTCCTCTTCCTGTAAAGTGCAGGAGGAGCCATTTAGTCCTCCAGCCACTAGTGTCGCTGTAGAGCATCTCTAACAGGTTATCCAGAAGCTTCTTTCTCTTCCAGCTGGAGCTGAGCCAGTCAGGAGGATGGCGGCGAGTATAAACGCAGCGGCGAGTATAAACGCGGCGGCGAGTATAAACGCAGCGGCGAGTATAAACGCAGCGCCTGCGTGATTAAAAGCAGATGTGTGGGAGCAGTTCGGGTTTAAAAAGAAAAAGGAAAGCGAAGATTTAGACAAAAGTATGGCGGTTTGCAAGCTGTGTCACACAAACGTGAAGTACTGTGGCAAATACCACCAACCTGCGAGCCCACCTGAAACGTCACCACCTGGACAAGCTAATGCTAACTGAGAGCTAGTCCAAGAAGTTGCGGCGCGATCCGAAACAAACCAGGCTGGACAGTGACGGCGGTTGTTGCCACCAGTTTCCATCTACTTCACTTAGGTCGCAGAACATTACAGAGTCCATTCCCTCCTTTATTAGTCAGGATTTGAGACGTATTCAGTAACGCCGGCTTTAAGGGCTGTTTACTCTCACGGCAACGTGTCGCAGTTATCTTGTCGCAGGTATGCTGCAGTTACTTTTGATTTATCCTCCATTTTGACGCACAGTCTCCACTATGTTATTCCACGCCCCAACACAAGAGGGACAATCACAAACTAGCTAAACCCTTCCCAACCCCCAGACCTTAAGCAGAGTTGGATAAAGCCGTTCAAACGTGTTTTCCATGTAAACCTGAATTCGGAATTACTATTTCCATGTAAACTGGAAGGAAAATAGTTTAATTCTGGGTTTCCTCCAGGTTCTCCAGCTTCCTCCCACAGTCCAAACACATGCATGTCAGGTTACCTGGTGGTTCTAGATCACCTGTAGGAGTGATTGTGAGTGTGGATGATTGTTTATCTACATGTGGCCCCGCGATGGACTGGTCACCTGTCCAGGTGGACACCTGCCTTTCACCTGAAGAGAGCTGAGATAGACTCCAGCAGATCCCTGTGACCCTGCAGAGGATTAAGCAGGTATAGATGATGGATGGATGGATGGATGGATGGATGGACAGACATTCCATAACCAATCTCCCATCCCCCTGCTTTCCTTCAGTTATTCTTGTACATAATCAGTCCATCCTTGTGTATTTACAGGCCATAAGTTCCAGAAAAATCAGTGAGAAGTTGCATGACTATGAAATGCCACGTTCATATGCATTCTGTAAATAAACGGCACGGTTTAACATTAGGGTTGGGGATCGAGAACCGGTTCCTGTAGAGAACTGGTTCCTGTAGAGAACCGGTTCTCTACAGGAACCGGCTCCTGTAGAGAACCGGCTCCTGTAGAGAACTGGTTCCTGTAGAGAACTGGTTTCTGTAGAGAACCGGTTCCTGTAGAGAACCGGTTCCTGTAGAGAACCGGTTCCGTGTGTTTCAGTTCCATGGAATCGTTTGTCAGTTTATCCAGCGATTCTGTTATTGATTCCAGCCAGTATGAATCTCACGTAATTAACGGCAGTTACGTACAGTCGATTCCAGAAAGCACTTACGTGATTAAGTTACAGCAGCGTCCCAGTTGGCAGCACAGCGACGGATGCGCTGGTACGACCGTCTCAAAGACTCCCTCCTGAACACCCCACTCCCACAATCCTCCACTTTGACCCTGAACCTGCCGGCTGGAAACGCCCCCGCGGTGAGACCCGATGATGTCACGTCCTCGACGATGGACGCCGTTACCAGGGACCTACACCAGCTAGGCTAGTCGCTGACTGAAGCCGAGCCTCTAGCACTGGACCGACCCAAATGGAGAAGATTGGTGAAACTGATTGGCTCTACGCATGGCGTCATCCCCGCCGCCGAGCAAGAGACCCGATGATGATGATGATGATGATGATGATGATTAAGTTACGTCGGTTTAGCACGCGCATAAACAACAATGGCGCCAACCAGGTTCAAACGCTCCAAAGTTTGGCTTCACTTCACCAAAGAAAGATGGCAACAAGGCAGCTAGCAGTCATTGTAAAGTGGAGATAACAGCGTCGGGAGGGAACACGGCTAACACGCAGAAACATTTGAACACACAACATGCTAACGAGTGTCGTGTTTTTGACGCTTCGGACTGATGGATCTCAACCCAGCAGCAGTAGCCAAGCTAAGATCACCTCTGGTAACTCTGGTTAGTAGCTATCCCGCTGCCTATGTGCTTCTTTGTAAAACACGCTATAACATTAGCGCTATGCTATTAAACGAATGCCTTCTGCGTTACATTTAGAAGATGACCGTGACGAGAGTCTGGCAGCACTCGCTACTGCTCACTACCTACTTTACTAGACACGCTTATTCTTCTTCATAGTATTTGCAGATTTGTACTATGCTCTGTTCCGTTGTATTTGATAGTATTTATCTTTCTTTATTATTATTTTTGAGTGCTTAGTGTATTTATATCCTTTTAAAAGGGATATTTTTTCATTTCTATTAGGAAAAATAGTTAGTAAATGTTAGTAAAATGTTCCACATTCTTGTGTGTTTGCACAGTTACATATTACAACAGTTAACTTGTTATTCAGGCTTTGGGCCTCTTTGACCTCGCTGTTGAGTTTGTAAGGTCATGACTTCTAAGTAAAAAAAATGATGCTAATAAAACTGTTAGTTCTCCTTTTTCCCCAAATTAGAATCGATAAGAGAATCAATAAAGAATCGAATCGTTAAGCAGTATCGATAATGGAATCGGAAAAATCTTATCAATTCCCATCCCTATTTAACATTTGTCATTAAGAGTCGTTATGACAAAGCTGTTTACTTGTTGAAGCACCTGCCTGAGTTTCAGAAAACCAGCTAATGACCTGATTAAACCCAAACGGAGACAAACTGAGGAGGAGAGATCAAGGATATAAAGTATATATATATATATATAGTATATATAGATATAAAGCAGTAGGAGAACCAAAAGCAAGAAGGAAGAGGTTTTATCCTGCCTGTCACCTGAACCATCACAGGGACTGTGAGATCCCAGGCAAGTAAAAAAGTCTGTAGAGCTGATAAGGAGCCAGCAGAAGTATCGTGCTCTTGGAGATGTGGCTCAGGTGAGCTTAGATGAGCACTTTTGAGCAGCTCTTGAGATGGAGTTTGGCTGATGCAAGCAGACTTTAAAAAGACCAGGAGAAGCAGAGCACAAGTGTCTGCTTTAATCCTGGACATGCTACCAAGCTACTGAGCACCTCTGCATCCCAGATGTTGAACTGCTGCGAGTCTTTATGTACGTCATTTACCTGAGAGTTCACCTGCATTACCTGCCAATGCTGCTGACATCATAAGCACAGCAGTTATCAGGCAACACATGCATTTAAGGTGATTTCAGAGATTTCAACGCTGCCTTTCTACACACCCTACTCTATTAGTTGGTGACATTATATTTATCCAAGTTTTACTTTCTTGTAAATGTTTTACACTG
Source organism: Hirundichthys speculiger (assembly GCA_018398805.1). Lineage (NCBI taxonomy): Eukaryota > Metazoa > Chordata > Actinopteri > Beloniformes > Exocoetidae > Hirundichthys > Hirundichthys speculiger. The sequence goes on along the minus strand of JAGFBZ010002562.1, from coordinate 41,106 downwards.
GCCAATACATCACCCATTTCCAGACATACGTTTGGTTTCATGTCCACGCCCCCTCCACGCCTTTCTGGAGTTGAAGGAGGGGCTCGCCCCGCACGGACTTGTTCCGCGCACCCCGTGACGTAGGCGTGGAGCTCTCCCAACAAATGATATTCGCCACGCGCCAACAGACAGCCAAAACCTAACAGCCGCTACTGAAACATGGCGGTTTGGGTTTTGACAAATCCGTTTATATACAATAACATAACAGCGGCCATAAGCGTTGGCAACCACAACTTAATGACCCAAATCCGCCTCCGCCACGACAGTTTACCAAACTCCGTCCGATAATGGGCGCATAGCGAACAGCAGCCTAATGTGCCCGGGAGTCGGTGGCCTGCGGGGTTGGCGTGCTTGTCCGATATAAGTTTATTGAAACTTAGAAGTAACACGACAGTCAGCTTACCTGAGTTATAGGATCTCCATCTTTACAAGCCTGCTGCCGCTGCATCGTCTGACAGACCTTTATCGCTCATTTTGGGTAAACAGTCGTTACAAACGCTGGACCCGCCGCAGAACTGACAGACCGACGGAGGAATGCAGGCAGCTGAGGGAATTCAAAGGGACGCGACTTCCGGTACCAACTTTCAGAATAAAATGCACTTCAAGAGTAAATAAGAGCTAGCCTTACTGCGGCAACAAAGATTGATTCTTCAATTAGCGTTATAACTCCTTTTGTATACGTGTAAAATAAATGAATAACAACAAGAAATAGCAAATATTGCCAAATGGTGCGTTGTTCCTCTTGTAATCATTTTTTGTTAATTTCTTTTTGTTTGACTGAGTAATTTCTGAACATCTAAAATCCACCCTGAAACACCAGAGCAGTTCCTTTCCGCTGTGGTCATAATTTAATATTGCCACCATTTTTGACCCTTTACAAAAGTGTCATTACAAACTATACGCTAAAAGCCAAGCCAAAACAACAAAGGGCTGTCAGCAAGAAAACCTCCACGTGTGTTTGCGTTACTATGAATATTCAGTTTTAATCCATGCTGAACTGAGGACAACAAATGCATAGCTTTAAAATAAGCACCACAATCTTATTTTGAAAAGAGGCAGGGATTTCCGGCTTGATGAAACAGGGTTTCACTTGATTAAACAGGGTTCACAGGGTCCGTAGCATTGCTACCCCGGCGCACCCCGGTAGCTGGCCAAGTGGGCGGAGTCACGCGCACCATTTATGCTCCGTAAACTCGCACAAATGTCAGATGCCAGCGAACCAAGTCACATCAACTGTCAACATTTTCCATGTGGTTGACAGTAACGCAGCTCCTCTTCTCCCGGCACGTGTTTCCCTCCGTTTAAGAGGAAGACTCCCCTAAAGAAAACTAATGTGGTTGATGAAGAGCGATTCAATGTTATACAGCTGAGGAAGCTTTTCATGTCGTAGATACTTTACCTTTTAATGAAACCCTGATCGTTCATTAGATATCATCTGTGTAATGACCTTTTTGATCGCGCAATGACCATATCTTTGACAGTCATGTTCAAGTCAGCATCGCCAGGTTTTTTTTTTAATTAAAGTCTTATGACAGCAGAATCAAAGCATTACACTAATTTAGATGTAATATTAATACCATATTAATGCATTTCTATTACATATTTTTCTAATACTCTGTAACATAATTCTTTCCCCACCCATAACAAAGTACAAGGTCACTCTGCCATGGAAATTACTTTATTATACACAAGCTGCAAAGATCTTCTGTTGGGCTTAGGGACAGGTGGTTACACTTTTAACGTGGCTCCAGGAGATCTTCATGAGCTCCATAATGTAATCAGACACGATGTTACACTTTTAACGTGGCTCCAGGAGATCTTCATGAGCTCCATAATGTAATCAGACACGATGAAGCTGTCAGAACTACATTTCCACTGCAGGCCTGAGTACCATCAGAGTTCCTGAGACAGTTTGGCTGTGATCAAGACAGAGCTGTTGGCAGACAAAGAAAACAATACTTTTCCACAGTGTGGAGGCAGAAATTGTCAGGAAATCCTATGAGCAGTACTTATTTTTTTGACAGCTTTGCCACACATCTAAGGCCCAAACTCACTTAATCCATAAATTATCATCAAAACATTAGATATTGACAAATCGGTCTGACTGTTAGAAACCTCCATTCTTGTACTGCTTGAATAGCACCCGTTCTTTTGACAGATGGCCTTTAGAGAATAATCAGCTACTAAGGGGACATAACCAATAACAACAACGCCAATTTCTTTCACCTCCACTTTCTTTCAAGTGCCGTACATCAATGTTAACATGTTTAAAAAATACATATTCCCATTATGAAACCCACAGATCAGTCAACTCTACAGCCTTTAACAGCCACATGAGATCAGAAACAAAGAAACAGCTTCGAGGCTGTGGGAAAGCCCTTTTCTACTGGCATGTTTGTAGAGCAGGACTTCAGTAGCTGCGTCCAAACAGGGTGTAGTACTGCGCTGGTTCCTTTCCACTGATGCACATCTGACCAGGCTGTAAGGTCTTTAGGGGAGAAAAGGGGATACACAGGCTTTTGGCTCCCATGGATGGAGCTCCAGGCTCCAGGTCCTGGTCCCTACAGAGAGGAGGAAAAAAGAGATAATCATGTTGCTCTGCACAGAACGAACTGAAATGGCTTTTCAATTATTTTCCCAAATGGGATAACACGTGCATTTCTAATAAGAGCGCATAATCTGACAGATCTTATTCTAAAATCATATTTGATGGACATTCTTTTTATTTTTTTTAGGTCAACTGTGCTGTTCTTAGCTCCCCCACAAGACATCATCGGGTCTCACATACTTGGCAGTTGTTTTCTTGATCCAGTCTTCACATTCAATCCCTCCACAGAACGGGATTTGAACGATCTGTCAAGTAAAACTAAAATGTATCATTGATTATCTACTATGAGGAGGACAGACAGTTCGCTGTGTGTGATGGGGGGGTATTTCACTCACTTTGCCCTGGTCCAACTCTTTCTGGAACTGTTCCATTGTGTCAACAGCCACCATGTATGTTTTCAGGTCATCTGAAGCTCTGAAAACACAAAAGTAAAGACTATTGTTTCCATGGATCCGTGTAATCCTAATATAGGATACCTAATCACCTGCTCTCGCTGACATAATTCCTGTTCTGCTGTGTACATTGTGTCCCAACGGCTACCGCTCATTGGCTTACAGCTAGTTTTGACAGTAACCTTTTCAACAGTGCAGCTATCCTAAAGCATCAAAGTCATGTAGCAACGTGTCTCACTTCTTGAACAAGCAGCACTGGATGTCGTCCAACATGGCGGATTAGCCTCTTTTCCACTTCAGCCGCGGGAATTGTCACCTTTGCACCTGAGTCTCTCCTCACTGCGACGCACTGCTGCTGCTGCATGTCTTTGGGACCCACCTCCAGACGGACAGGAACTCCCTGGATGAAAGACACGGCAAGGCATACGAGCAGAAGCAAAGATGGAGTCACTGAACAGCACAAGTGTAAGAGCTCGTTGAAACAATGTGATCACTGAAGTCAATATCTTTTCTGCCCCCCCCACTGTTAATGAGTCATAATCCCAAACACAGACAACAATGATGATTATTATAAAATGGCCAACTACCTTAAGCTCCCAGTGGTTGAACTTCCATCCTGGGGAGTAGTTGTCTCGGAGGTCGGCCCTCACCCTGATGCCAGCATCCAAGCAACCTGTTCAGGTACTTGGAGCACTGAGCCAACAGAACCTCCTTATCCGGTTCTGGAAGGGACGCGGTGATTCCACATGGGATGATGACAACCTAGGACAGAAATGTAAAAACAACATTTGTTCTGGCAGCAGTTTGCAGTTAATATTAAAGCAAACATTATGATCTTTCATTTCAAAAGTTGACACAATTTTCTAATGGTCTTAATGAAATGTTTGACATGTTTCAGTCAAAATACCACAAAGATACGGAAGAACAGCTCCTTTTTAAGAGCCTTATCTTCACACCTTTGTTCAAAAGGTTGAGATTTAGAGAGTGGAGTCAGCCACTGGGCTGCACTCCCGACCACCAGAGCGTGACTCGTTTGAAATAAGTGCTGGAGCTTTGCACTTCCCCACTACTGAGAAACAGCTAATATAGTATGATGTAAAATTGAGAGAAGTTAAAAGATTGGGAGGCTGGATAATTCTACGCCGAGCTCACAGTACCCTGCAAATCTGGACATCTCACTGAATGACACACAGTGCATATATATATATATATATATATATATATATATATATATATACATACATATATATGCACTGCATTCACGCCTCAGTGGCTGCGGTTACATGATGTTTTTTTAATTCGGAATTAATAATTAGGAATTAATTAATTCCGAATTAAACTATTTTCCTTCGAGTTTACATGGAAATAGTAATTCCGAATTAAGGTTTACATGGAAAACACGTTTGTTCGGCTTTATCCAACTCCTGCTTTAGGTCTGGGGGTTGGGAAGGGTTCTGATTGGATGGGGGGGGCGGACGTCTTTACATCTACCGGAAGAAAACAAACTTAGCTAACTCGGTTAGCAACAACATTCCACTTATTTTTGACCTGGGTGGCGTCTCTATCTGTGAAACCTCCTTCATTTAACCTGGCCGCTTTGAAAAGCTCACAATTTTTATGTTTCCTGGCATCTGTTCTTTTAATTATTTCCAGTTCCTCCAAGCTATTTATTAAATAAATCGTCTCTGCTCTTGAACACCGTTTACTGCGTGCTGCCGGAATATAAGCGTCATGGCGACAGACGGGCAAGAGAACTAGCATGCGCAGAAAGACGGGAATTAATTTAAACAGGAATGAGTGTTTACATGACCGCGGAATTACTTAATGTGGAATTAAAATGGGAATAAACCAGCCACTTACTTCGGAATTAAGTTAATTCGGAATTGACATTTTCATATGGAATTAAGTGTTTACATGGTAACTTTTATTCGGCCTTAACTTTAATTCTGAATTAAAGAGGAATTAAACTTCCCATGTAAACGCACTGAGTGTGAGCACGTACCTGTAGACAGGCCACCTTTGGTGGCAGCACAAGTCCCATGTTGTCTCCATGGACCATGGTAAGGACACCAATTGTCCTAGTCGTTATACCCCAGGAGTTCTGGAAGGCCAGCTGCTTCTCCCCTGGCCTCTTTGGGTCCTCAAAGACAATCTCAAACATCTTGGAGAAGTTCTGACCCAGATGGTGGGATGTAGCACCCTGCAGAAGCAAAATGAAATGTGGACAGACTTACTTAATTAGTTTGGGTATTTTTTTTTTTAATGTATGACCCAGGATAAGGTGAGTGGCTCTGGTGTATTACCTGAATAGCTCGGCCACTGGCAGAGATGTAAGCCTCCACGGTAGTTGTGTAATCTCCTCCTGCAAACTTTTCTTTCTCCGTTTTCCTCCCTTTCACCACGGGGATAGCCATAAGCTCTTCATACACCCTGGCATACAGATCCAGGATCTGCATCACCTATAAAGCCAGAACACAAAGTGGACCATCGATGTTTGTTTACATGGGCTACATAGCTTTACCGCTCATTACATGTGGTGGATGAAGACAGGCCTGCAGGCCTCCGTTTGTACTGTGAGGGCCGTTACCTCCTCAGCCGCCTCTTCTTTGGTGGCGAATGCCGTGTGTCCCTCTTGCCACAGGAACTCTCTTGTCCTCAGGAAGGGCTGGGGGTGTTTGAACTCCCATCTCTGAAAGGAGACGTGGACGACAGAGGAAGTTAAGAAGAAGAAAGACAAGCGCAACGGTGAACACGAAACCAGCAGATAAAGATGAGATAGTAAAGAGGGGATTTAAATCACTGACCACCACGTTACACCACTGGTTCAGTTTGATGGGCAGGTCTCTGTGGGACTGGACCCATTTAGCATAGGCCGGGTACATCACTGAAAAAGAACATCAGCAGTGTTGTAAAACCCCGGGAAACATTTCAGAAGCTACAACACTGAGTCTGCGTAGCTTTGAGAGCTGTTTGTTCAGACCTGTCTCACTGGTGGGTCTGACAGCAATGGGCTCTGCCAGCTCAGTCTTTCCTGAACGCGTTACCCAGGCAACCTGAAAAAGGAGATGCCACCACCAATAACAGTTACTCAGCAAATTTCTATTTCATCATTAAGTTCTACAGGTTATTATTTGTCCTGTTGTACTGTATTCTTCTTGCAGCCCTTCACTCCGTCTCAAATAACCTTTCAGATCCAGTGTTTTTAAGGTCCCAGGCCTGATAAAACTGCTGTTTAACTGCCTGAAATCAACTCTTCTGTTCCCATTCACTCATTCTTAACTGGGCGGACAACTTTTATTTAAAAAAAAAAAAAAAAGGTATTATTTACCTCTGGAGCAAAGTCTTCAATGTGCGACTTCTCCTTCTCTAGAGCGGCCTGGGAGACAAACATGGGGAAGTAGCAGTTCTCTACGCCCAGTTTCTTAATCTCCTTGTCAAAGAAATCTTTAATAGCTTCCCAGATGGAGTACGACCAGGGACGCAGCACATAGCAGCCGCTCACATCATAGTACTCAATCATCTCTGCTTTAGTGATGACCTGAACGACAAGAAAGACACATTAAAAAAAAAGAAAGGAGAGCCAGAAGGTCTCTGCAGTGAAAAAGACTCACCTGAGAGTACCAGTCAGCCAGATTCTCCTCCTTCTTGGCTTCCAAACCCAACCTGACAGGAAACACCCGACCGATTTAGTGTAAAGCAAATGTTAACTGAAAGGTCATGTAATAAAAACTATAAATACAGGTCACGTCAAGCACAGATGAGGTCAAATACAAATCTACTTTAGTGGCACATAATTCCAAAGTTTAGGTAAAGATCTTAGTCTGGAGAGCCGTTAACGTTAAGGCTGTGGTGACACTCCCACTTTCCCGTTCTACTCAAATATCAAAGTGCAGGATCAGTCGTGAAAGAGTGCAACTTTCAATCACATCACTCAGGTTAGTCTGCAGGTTAGTTTTCAACAGCAAACTGGCCGTAACACAGGATGTTTACTCTTTCTTTGGCACCATATGGTTTATAGTATTTTATGTGTCTGAGGAACAAAAAGTTATTTTCTGTAATTTCTACATAAAAATATTAAAGGTATTTTCCAGTCGGTCCTCAGCTGACCTGTTTTCACGGTGCTAATGTGCCAAAAACTCAGACTCCACAACAAGAGTCCTTCATGCTGCTGAGGGATCTGAGTCTGCGCCCTGATAGCATGCTCTAAACAACAACAACAACAACAACAACCACAACAACGCTGACATGCTGCTGCTAGGCCACGCACAACGCTCAACAGAATACCAACTACGACTGGGCAGTTATTTAAAAAATAATAGAAACTGACATTCAGAACCTATAATTACCATAATCTTCCTCATATCAAATATTTAAATTAATTCAGTTGCATGAAATATTCAGTAAGTGATCATAAACAGATCACCCGTGTTTCCAGTTGCTTATTTTTAAACCACAAAGATATTTATTCTTTAAAATATCGCAGCTATAAAAGTTGTGTATGTGTGTAGTAAAAAAACCTTGTTGGTGATCTATAAGGGTAAAAAAAAAGAAAACTAAACTACAATAATTATAAATCATAATCGAGGCAACATGTTTAATTAATGGTGATACTGATTCGAGGTCATTTCGCTCAGCCCTAATGCCAACATTTGCTGACCAGCACTAAACAGAAATCATTTCTGAGGCTGATAGGAATGTCTGCATGGATGGGCAAAACATTAAAAAAAATAATAATTATGATTGCTGCAGGCACTACAAGAAAATAATTAATGCAGGGGTGGCCAAAGTCGGTCCTCGGGGTGGTGTCCTGCAGGTTTTAGATGTTTCCCTCCTTCTACACACCTGATACAAGTGACTGTGTCATTAACAGACATGTGCTGACCTTGATGACAAGATGATGACGGCCATTAATTAGGATCAGGTAATTAAAGCAGGGAAACATGTAGAACCTGCAGGACAGCGGCCCTTCAGGACAGACGTTGGCCACCGCTGAGATAAAGGGATTAATCTTGTCGACATTATGTCTCAACCTTTCCTGCAGGTTCACTCTATCATCACTGCCTTTAACAGCTATTTCTTTGTCATTCACAAAGTCAAGTACAGGTGACTTCATTAGCACCTTTAATGACTAACCATAAATGCAACACGTTATACAGGACATAAGGAGTGACTGCACTACCAATGTTTGCAATAAATTCCCAAAAACGTAGCCAATAACTGTTAAGACATTTGATTGGAAAACAAAACACTGACATCACAGTTTGGACCAACCAGACTGGCGCTGCCATCACTGCATCCAAACCACAGCAGAAATCCTAAATGTAACGCAATTAGTAGCTCAGCACTGCAGCAAAGTCACCTGACAGCACAAGAAGCACGGATAAAAACCACATCAAGCATTCAGACTCACCGCAGGATTACAAAAACCTTCCGTCATTCAGCCACTGCAGCGTACAGTTGGGTACTGCTGCGAACAGCTGATCCATCTTCTGCGTCCGCATCAACACTCCACGTTACCACGTTTCACCGCTGCTGTGCAGCGAGGCGCTAAAACAGTCCAGCAGCTGGACGTCTGCTCATACCAACAACGGTTTCCTGCTAAACTCCACGGATTGTAACGTCCATCATCTGCACGTTGACCGTTCAGCTACTAAGAAAGCATCTGACTCAAACAACCATAATGCACTGCAGACAGAAGTCTGAGGGAAATGACTCAATTGAAGACTTTTTATTGGCTCAAACGTTCAGGACGACCAACTGCAGTACGTCTACAGGACCATCATCTTGTTTTAGGAATCAGATTCTTCCTCTTTACTATAGTTAAAGAAAAATAAAATCAACTGGAAACATGTTAATGTTTTTAAAAATGTGATAAAGGGAATACATTTCACATGAAAGAGGTAAAATAACATTTTGTTCCTCAATATCCTTGAAATTATGTTCACATGATCCAACAGAGTCCCACTTGACAAAAATATTGCATTTTGTGGCAACGTAAAAGAGAAGGAAGCTTGTTTGGGAGGACTATTTCACCAGCATCAGTCTCACCGTGTCTGTTTCTTGGGACCTTGACCTTCTCCTCCACCTCCTGCTCCTCCTGATGACTCCTTGCTCTGACCAGCCTTGTCTCCTTTACCCTTCTTCCCTCCTCCTCCTCCTCCCTGTTTCTCGGACTTGTTCTCCCTGTCCTTGCGGTTTTTGTCTTCTCCTCCGGTGGCTCCAGTGGCAGCTACTGGTTTGTAATCCTCTCCAGTCAGAGCCTTGTACTTGCTCTTCAGATCCAGGAGAGCTTTCACAGCCTTGGTCCACCTGGTCCTGAAACAGGATGACTGTTGTTTTAATCTCTATCTGCCGCCACTGTTTTCACACATGGACGCTAAGACTATCCAGAGAATTAACAACGGTTGAAGTCTTAAGTTGCACGAGGAGAGCTGCCATCTCCATTAACTTTGACGAGCTGCAGTGCATTTGTTACAAATGTTTTTTCCATTGGTCCCTTACCTTGGGGGCCTTCTCAGCCTTCAGCCTTCTCACCAGCTCTCCCTGCTGAGCCACCTGTGAGAAAAGTTCCTGAGCCTGTGGAGGGGGGCTGGACTGCGTGGAGGGGGGGCTGGCCTGGCTCTGGGCAGGGCTAGCTGGGGCTTGTAGGCCAGGTTTGTAGTCCTGTCCAGTCTGCTGCTTGTACTCTGCCTTCAGAGCCAAAAGCTGCTTCACTGCAGCATCTATCTGATCCTGAAACAGGGAACCGATGAGAAGAGAAACACTTGGTCAAAGCAACACTTGACCCAGAAAGACTAATAAAAGCTGTAAAGATTCAGCAGAATGGAGAAGCGGGAAAATCTCACTTTAGGAGCTTTTTCAGTCTTCAGTTTCCTGACCACCTCTCCCTGTTCAGCAACTCTCTCGTAGAGGCCAGTGGGGGGCGAGGCGGGGCTGGGGTTGTTCTGGACGGGGGCAGCGGTCTTCTGTGCTGGGGCTGCTCCAGGCTTGTACTCCTGGCCTGTGATCTGCTTGTACTCGACCTTCAGGGCAAGCAGCTGCTTCACTGCTGCATCAATCTGGTCCTGAAGAAAGATGGAAAATGTGTTGGATGGCACATCCTTATAACTGACATCCAAACATTTCACGTATACTCTAATGATTTTCATCAAACGTCAAAGCCAAAGCGTTTCCATCAACTCATCTTCAGACTTAAATTGAACACAAAACTTTTCACCATTCATCGTCAGAGTTGAGTTATTTCCTTCCCCCAGGCAATTTATTTAAGTGCATGCCTGTTAGTTTCAAAAGGAGAAGTAAAAAAAATAATAGCAATGTGCCACTACTCTGGTGTTTCACCATCCTGTTGTCTAAAAGGTGCCAGTTTCCTGTGACTATACACTATAACCCCCAGCAAAAAGTATGGAATCACCAGCCTTGGATAAGCTCTCACTCAGACATTTTATTCTGTAGACAACAAACTCAGATAAAAAGTATGAAACAATAATGAATGTTTTTCAAAAGTGCAACTCCTTGGTATTCAGAAACACCAACAGAAATGAATAAAAAAAACACTGCGGTGGTCAGTAAATGTTACTTTTATAGAGCAAGTGCAGGGAAATAAATATGGAATCACTCCATTCTGAGGAAATAAATATGGAATCACTCCATTTTTAGTAGAAAATAAGGATACACCCAGTTAATTTCCTTTCCTTAACTGGGCACCTGCCTCAGATTAGATCTGCTCGTTAGTCAGCCGTTTAAAAAAGTGCAGTTATCACACCTTGGAGGGCTGCTGGACCAAGTGGACTGGCAAGAATCATGGCTCCAACAAGAGAGATGTCTCTTGAGACCAAAGACAGGATTATGAAACTTCTTGAAGAAGGTAACTCTACACGTATGGTTGCCAAAGATGTGGGCTGTTCACAGTCAGCTATAACGAAGATATGGACCAAGTACAAACAGCGTGGGAAGGTTGTTAAAGTCAAGCGTACTGGAGGACCAAGGAAGACATCTAAGCGTCAAGACAAACAACTAAAGGCCAAATGTCTTGAAAACAGAAAATGCACCAACAAGACAAATGAAGAAGAAATGGGAGGAAGCTGGAGTCAATGTGACAGAACTGTGTAAAATCACCTAAAGGAAATGGGATTTTCATACCGGAAAGCTAAAAGGAAACCATCATTGACGCTTAAACAGAAAATAACAAGACTGCAATGAGAGGCAATCATGGACTGTGGATGACTGGATGAAGGTTATCTCCAGTGATGAGTCACGAAGCTGCATTGGAGAAGGTGATGATGCTGGAACTTTAGTTTGGTGCCGTTCCAGTGAGATTTACAAAAAGGACTGCTTAATGAAAACATCAAAACTCCCACAGTCCTTAGTGATATCTGGGGCTGCATGTCAGGCAAAGGCTCTGGGGAGATGGCTGTGGTTAAATCCTCAATAAATGCACAAGTTTACACTGACATTTTGGAACAGCTTTCTTATCCCTTCAATTGAAAAAAAGGTTGGGGATGATGAAATCATTTTTAAAAGATGACAATGCATCATGCCACAGAGCAAAAACTGTGAAAGCATCCCTTGGTGAAAGACGCATCCAGTCAATGTCACGGCCTGCAAACAGCCCAGATGTAAACCCAACTGAAAACCTGGGGTGGAAATTAAAAAAATTGGTCCAAAGCAAGACTCCAACCTGCAAAGATGATCTGGCAACTGCAATCAGAAGTTGGCACCAGATTGATGAAGAATACTGTCTGTCCCTCATCAAGTCCATGAATCAGAGACTGTAAGCTGTCATAAAATCCAGAGTGGTGGAACTAAATACTAGTGATGGGTTTTGATTGTTTTTTGTTCTTTTTCTTTGTTCTTTGTCTGTTTTTCATGATTCCTATACTTTTTTCCTCAGAATGGAGCGATTCCATATTTATTTCCCTGCACTTGCACTATAAAAGTAACATTTACAGACCACCACAATGTTTTTTATTCATTTCTGTTAGTGTTTCTGAATGCCAAGGAGTTAAACTTTTGAAAAATGTCATTATTGTTTCATGCTTCTTATCTGAGTTTGTTCTACTGAATGAAATGTCTGAGTGCTCGTCCAAGGCTGGTGATTCCAGACTTTTTGCTGGGGGTGTTTGAGAGATGCTCCAGGATTAAAGGATGCTGGGAACGAACAGAAATGAAGCCAAATAAAAAACTGAAATAAGTTTGTATCCGTTTACCATTTTGTAAAAAAAAAAAATAAAAGGATGTATTAATCATGTCATATGTAAATCAGATCAAAACCTCTTTCACTGTAATATGAATGTACAAACAGAAAACAGGTGTACTAAAGCCTTGGTGGCTGTAATTACAAAACACTGTTTGATTTTCATGAATAACTGCATTTCAACCATTTTTATTTCTAAATGGTTCTGCCATCATATCTGCAAAATAATAAATAATGAACTGTCCTATCACAGTTTCAGAGCAGTACCAAGGAATTCACTCATGCGTTGAGTCAAGTACCATCAGTTTCTGTCAGCTGCAATAAAATGATGCAGCAGAAAAGCTATTTTAACATCAATGATGCATCTCTGAGGCGTGTTTCTTTTTGTCCACTGACATTATTAAGGTTGAGAGTTAGTTTGGTAAATAAGAGCAAGTCTATTTTATTGTATCTGAATACCTTGGGGGCCTTTTCAGTCTTCAGTTTCCTGACCACCTCCCCCTGTTCAGCAACTCTCTCGTAGAGGCCAGTGGGGGGCGAGGCGGGGCTGGGGTTGTTCTGGACGGGGGCAGCGGTCTTCTGTGCTGGGGCTGCTCCAGGCTTGTACTCCTGGCCTGTGATCTGCTTGTACTCGACCTTCAGGGCAAGCAGCTGCTTCACTGCTGCATCAATCTGGTCCTGAAGAAAGATGGAAAATGAGTTGGATGGAACATCCTTATAACTGACATCCAAACATTTCACGTATACTCTAATGATTTTCATCATACGTCAAAGCCGGAGCGTTTCCATCAACTCATCTTACTGACATTCAGACTTAAATTGAAACAAAACTTTTCACCATTCATCGTCAGAGTTGAGTTGTTTCCTTCCCAAGGCGATTAATTTAAGTGCATGCCGTGTTAGTTTCAAAAGGAGAAGTAAAAAAAAAACAGCAATGTGCCACTACTCTGGTGTTTCGCCATCCTGTTGTCTAGAAGATGCCAGTTTACTGGGACTATACACGTTCATAACTGGGGGCTGTTTGAGAGATGCACCAGGATTAAAGGATGGCTGGAAGGATTTTAAAATACAGAAATTAAGCCAAATAAGGAACTGAAATAAGTTTGTATCCGTTTACAGTTTTGTAAAAAAATTAAAATAAAAGGACGTATCAATTATGTCATACGTAAATCAGATCAAAACCTCTTTCACTGTAATATGAATGTACAAACAGAAAACAGGTGTACTAAAGCCTTGGTGGCTGTAATTACAAAACACTGTTTGATTTTCATGAAGAACTGCATTTCAACCATTTTTATTTCTAAATGGTCTGCCTTCACATCTGCAAAATAATAAATAATGAACTGTCCTATCACATTTTCAGAGCAGTACCAAGGAATTCACTCATGGCGTTGAGTCAAGTACCATCAGTTTCTGTCAGCTGCAATAAAAGGATGCAGCAGAAAAGCTATTTTAACATCAATGATGCATCTCTGAGGCGTGTTTCGTTTTGTCCACTGACATTATTAAGGTGATGAGTTAGTTTGGTAAAGGACAGCAAATCTATTTTATTGTATCTGAATACCTTGGGGGCTTTTTCAGACTTCAGTTTCCTGACCACCTCCCCCTGCTGTGCGACACGCTCGTACGGGTCCACAGAGGTAGAAGAAGACGGGGAAGAGGAGGAGGTCGTCGCAGGGGGAGGAGCAGTGGAGGTGGGCGTGGCCATGCCTGGTTTGTAATCCTGACCAGTGATCTTTTTAAACTCCGCCTTGAGAGCGAGGAGCTGCTTCACCGCAGCATCGATCTTCTCCTGGTACCATTGATAAATATTCGTTTGTCTTTTAATAGTTGTGGATATTTAAGGTTAAACTTGACTGTCATGCAAATGGTATAGTGATGAGCAGCAGCTGGATAATCCACATGAGACATGAGCAGGAGGTGATGAGAAAGGAGACTTCTGACACCAGAAATCACTAAGTAACTATGGAGGATGTGGAAAATGATGGACAAATATACCAGTGAATGAGTGAATGACGCATGATGTAAGTGGGAACTGAACAACCAGATGTGGGCGTGGCCGCCAGTTTGAAAAATATCCCATACCTTCGGCGCCTGCTCTGCTTTCAGTTTCCTGACTAGCTCCCCCTGCTGGGCAACACGGGTGTACGGGCAAGAGTCTGATGATGGAGTGGGTGTGGTTGCTGCAGAGGTGGGAGGAGCCATGCCTGGTTTGTATTCCACACCTGTCTGCTGCTTGAACTGTGCCTGCAAATAAAGTCAACATGAGACTGAAGACTGGAGACTTTTTTTAAACGCACAATTAATCGTCTTCATGTTCTTCAACAGAAGCTGACATACCTTTAGAGAAAGCAGCAACTGAACTGCCTTGTCCACCTGCTCTTTAGGGGCTTTAGCAGCCTTCAGCTGACGGACAGCTTCACCTTGAGCTACGATGCTTGAGAACACATCTGATGCTGAAGTTGCAGCGGGGGCTGATGTGGGGCTGATGTGGGGGCTGATGTTGGGGTGGGGCTGAGGTGGGGGTGGGGGGGGGGTGGGTGGGGGTGGGGGCGGGGGCAGAGGCTGAAGGAGCCTTGGCAGTGCCAGCAGGCTGAGACAGAAAAGAAGAGCAAGACCTTGAGTCCCAACAGCTGATCACAGAAGTGTAAAAAACACATTTTTTTAAAGATTCTTTTCTGAGCAGATTCCTTGAACACATTAAGGACATTTTTTTAAAGATTCTTTTCAGAGCAGATTCCTTGAACACATTAAGGACATTTTGCAGGAGAAGTATGCAAATCCATTCCAATCTTCTGTGAGGAAACCCACTTTTTTTTTTTTTAACCCTCTTGAATTATTTTATTTTCACACACTTGTAAACACAGCAGAGATCCTCCACTCAGCTTCCTAGAGAGTCAGCCTTTTATGGATATTGCTTTTGTGCTAAATTACAATAATCTGTGATATCAGTTGTTTGAATTATATTTGCTTTTTATTAAAAAAAAAAAAAAAAAGAAGAAAAGAAAATCCAAATCGAATGAAATGTCCCAATTTCAACTGGAACGTGTTACAGGTCTGAAATACTGCATACTGACAAATTAAAAGAAGACATAGAGATGAAATATACATATACATATATAATATACATATAC
This sequence comes from Hirundichthys speculiger, assembly GCA_018398805.1. Lineage (NCBI taxonomy): Eukaryota > Metazoa > Chordata > Actinopteri > Beloniformes > Exocoetidae > Hirundichthys > Hirundichthys speculiger. Next base: position 25,740 of record JAGFBZ010002562.1, on the reverse strand, counting down.
ATCTATATATAGATGTGGAATATACTGGCATTCTTACCAACTATGAAGAAAGTTTACCAATCAAAGTACCAAGATTAAAAAAAAACATAAGAATTACAGATTTCTTTTTTTATATTTGTACTTTCTATATATTCCCAACTTTTTCTGATTTGGAATTGTAGTTGCCAAGACGATTTGAGGTCTATGGCAGAGGTCAGATTACAAATTTCTAGGTTTGGTCATTTAGACCAGGGGTCCCCAACCCCCGGTCCCCGGCCCGGTACCGGTCCGTGGATCATTTGGTACCGGGCCACAAAGAAAAATAAATAACTTCCATTATTGCCATTTGATTTATTATCTGAGTTTAAAATATGTTTTATTTTGAAAAATGACCAGAATCTCTCCATTACATCCGTCTATAACTTACTTTTGACACATGACAAGACTTCAAGAACCGTGTCTCGGCTCACGCGGTAAAATGAGTCAAAAAACAAACGTCTTGAGAAAGTGTCTTTGTGACGAATGTTACCGATGTTCTGTTGTTGGTACGATGTAACGGGGACGCTACTAATAAAGTTGCACGTGAACACAGCGGATTTACGTTTATTATAATATATAGAGAATATCACAGTCTTTATGCCAGTTGTGTCATTTAATTTTGTTGTATTTATCTGTGGCATAATTTACAGACCGGTCCGTGAAAATATTGCCAGACATTAAACTGGTCCTGTGGCACAAAAAAGGTTGGAGACCACTGGTTTAGACAACTTGAAAACAGGTCAAACTGATGATAAAGACAGCTGGTATATATTAACAAAACATTAGCAGATTTTGTCTTTCAAAAAGTACTCACTGTGTTATTGGAAACCTGGCTCTTGCTTTTATCCTTGGATCCAGCAGTGGGCATCTCCTTGGTGTGACCATCAGGAATATAGAGCAGGACACAGGGACTCTCCTTACAGCTGTTGGGACTGCAGACACAAACACAGTTAGACACAGAGCACAGCCCAGTGGGAGAGCAGAGTCACGTCATTCCTTTCACCTGACTGGCTCATATGGCTGGTCACAGATGTAGAAGCCCCGCCTCTGGAGCTGGATGACGTCGCCTTTCTTCAGGTTCTTCAGACAAGGATCACCAAGCATCTTCTCCTCCAACTGAGAGCAAAAAGAAAAGCCAAAACGGGAAACTTCACACAAAAATCCTGCGTATGTCACTGAGTGGTGCACACGGAGCAACGAGCTCACCTTGCTGTTTTTATTAATGTAATCTTTGAAGTCGTCGTCTTTGGTGATGACGGCTTTGGAGATGAGTGGCTGGTAGTTGATACAGATTGTGGGCAGCAGCGGGGCACTGTTTGTTTCTGTCAGCCATGTGATCTTTGTTGTCTTCTTGTAGTCTTTGTTCTCCAGATTTAGGCGGGCCTCCATGGACACAACCTTACCATCAGCCCCTCTGAGTGGGCGAGAACGTCGACGTTTGAGAAGGTGTTTTACTGCGTTAACGCAACACTGCGAGGACCTTAACAACAGAGAATAATGACATACTTGCTTGATCTTGGAGATTATGAGGTTGCCCCAGTTGATGAAAGTGACCACCTCCCCCTCTGCAAAGGTCTCAGCGTCTGCTCCTTCAACCAGAACTCGAGGTCCGTACCAGACTTCCTTCATCCCCACCTCTGCATTCTGGGGGGACACAGAAATGACAGTGACCTCGGTGATGTAGTGGAAATGCAGCATAGTTTAGTTCAGGTGGTAGAGTAGGCCTTTTATTTTCCTATTACAACTATACGAGATATTTTACTGATGGTCATAATGACTTTTATCTGCAGCATAAACTGAGGAACATTTGTTTCCATTGTAATTGTAAGGCACATCCTCAGAACAATTCAATTAAATTCAGTTCAATAATACTTTATGACTCTCCTGATGGGAAATTAATTGTTGCAGTAACTATCATTAACAAAAAATAAAAACCCTAAAACATAAGCAATTAGTCTACAGGTGCTGGTCATAAAATTAGAATATCATGAAAAAGTTGGATTTATTTCAGTAAGTTCATTCAAACGGTGAAACCTGTACATTAACCTCATTCATTACACACAGACTGACATATTTCAAGTGTTTATTTCGATTAATATTATAATATTACTATTGATTATGACTGACAACTCCCAAATTCAGCATCCCAGAAAATTAGAATATTGTGGATAGGTTCGTTATTGAAGACACCTGGTGCCACACTCTAATCAGCTAATTAACCCAAAACACCTGCAAAGGCCTTTAAATGGTCTCAGTCTAGTTCTGTTAAGCTACACAATCATGGGGAAGATCTTGCACAAGGAAGGTAAGACACAAAGGGTCTTTCCAGAAGAGGCTGGCTGTTCACAGATCTCTGTGTCCAAGCACATTAATAGAGACGCAAAGGGAAGGAAAAGATGTGGCAGAAAAAAAGTGTACAAGCAAACTGGATAACTGCACCCTGGAGAGGATTGTGAAACAAAACCCATTAAAAAAAAGAGTGGACTGCAGCTGGAATCAGTGCTTCAAGAACATCCACTCATCATATGCAGAACGTGGGTTTCAGCTGTCGCTTTCCTGGCATTAAGCCAGTCTTGAACAAGAAACAGCACCAGAAGTGTCTCACCTGGACGAAAGACAAAAAGGACTGGACTGCTGCTGACTTCTCCAAAGTTATGTTCTCTGATGAAAGCAAATTTAGCAAAAATCAAGGTCCCAGAGTCTGGAGGGAGAGAGGAGAGGACCAGAATCCTCGTTGCTTGAGGTCAAGTGTAAAGTTTCCACAGTCAGTGATGGTTTGGGTACCATGTCATCTGCTGGTGTTGGTCCACTGCTCCACTGAGCTGAAGGCCACTATCAGAGGAACCTGGGCCCTAATAACACCTGAGCAGTGCCACAGCCTGTCTCCATCCCACGCTGCATTGCTGCGTTGCTGCATTGCTGCAGTCATTCAGGCAAAAGGAGCCTCATCTGAGTATTGAGTGCTGTACAGGCTCATACCTTTCATGGTCATATTTTTCAGTTCGGCCAACATTTCTAGAAATCTTTTTTGTATCGGTCTTCAGTAATATTCTAATTTTCTGGGATGCTGAATTTGGGAATTTCATTATTTGTCAGTTATAATAATCAATATTAATAGAAATAAACACTTGAAATATGTCAGTCTGTGTGTAATGAATGAATTTAATAATACAGGTTTCACCTTTTGAATGGAACTTACTGAAATAAATTAACCTTTTCCTGATATTCTAATTTTATGACCAGCACCTGTACAAACAGTTATGTGTTTGTACAGGTGTTGTAGTTTATTAGAATCAGACACATTTCCTCCAGTTATTCTCTACATAGTTATTGGTCCACAGTGTCTTCCTGTCACTGTTCAGTATCACTTGCAACTTGACTCAGGTAATGACAAAAAAAAAACCAAAAAGATGATGGAATCAATTTTTGAGCAGAGGAAGAAGATACAACAAAAAGACGATTAAATATTAATTTAAAGAGTGCAAGGTAGAAGAGAGATGAAGAACAACAAAGTGAATGAATGTTCATGAATAAAAGTCCTAGAGGCAGAGAGCAGTGTGCAGTGGGAATTATTGCTGAGAATAACGGAAAATTAACCGAAACCAACATTCTGAACCATCATTTGATGCTCATGTCAGTTATTTCAATTATTCCTCTTCTTTGAAATATTTAATATTCTATAGATGGTTCATCTGTGCACACTTCCTTTCACTCTAAAATCAAAGATATGTACTCTTATTGGAAAAATATCCCAGTTGATTTACAGTTGATTATAGGCACAGCTTATAATCGCTTAAACCTTGTCAGTGATCTATGAGGGCAAAAAATTAAAATAATACTGAAATAATCCCTCATTAATGGTAATAGAGGTCATTTGTTCAATCATGATGTTGATTTGAGGTCATATCATCCAGCCTTCGTGGGAACTGAGAGTAAGGGTGAATTCCAATTCCTCCCTTAACCCTCAATCTCAACCCTCAATCTCAAAAATGCGCGTTCCCGCTAAGGGCAAGTGGTGTCCCAATTCTAAGGGACATCAAGTTGAGGGACGAGTTTGAGGGCTGTATCGCCCTCAAAATTGAGATTTTCCGACACCACCCTTGGAAGTAAGGGCTATCCAGAAGCTAGCTACAAACGTAAGTATCTTCGTATATCTTAAAGATATAAATGTTACGAAACAATTTTATTGTGTTTGTTTGAGACTTTTTTCATGGATTAACATCGTTGTTGCGTAACATTTATTTTTTTACTTTACGATGTTTGCTGCTGGACCGGCGGTCCCGTCGGCTTCACGTTGTACTCGTCGGTGGTCCCGGTACATTATTCAGTCCTCCGTCGCTACACAACAAAGTAACGTGAAGCCGACCCGGACCGCTGACGGGACCGGTCCGCCGACCGTGGCGGTCCCGGTCCCGTCAGCGGTCCGGTTCCCGTCAGCGGTCCCAGGCGGCTTCACGTTACTTGTTTACCTTGTTGTGTAGCGACGATGGACTGAATAATGTATCCTCTATTGTGTTATTTGCTAATATTATTTAGAGAATATACAGCGCTCTTTTCAATGTTATCCCTGTGTAATTTCAGGAAATACAGAGACAACACGGCTCTGATACATTTCAGTCTGATGACGTAACTGCACTCGAGGGGTGTCCCATTTCTAAGTCACAAGATAACCCTCACACTTATTTTCGAGGGTTAAGATTGAGGGCCAAAAATTGAGGGTTAAGGGCGAGGGTTGAGATTGAGGGTTAAGAGAGGAATTGGAATTGGCCCTAACTCTGGTGGATTTAGAGCTGTGGCCACTGACTGAGGTGTCATCATTTCTGTCATCATTTATTCTCTGAGCTTTGGCTCAACCTGCTTCTTTTCCTCTGCAGAGGACAACAGATTGCTAGTGATGCCGTCAGCGTGACACAGCAGCTGTCGGCAGCGTCTGAGGAATCCAGAGCGGCTGTGGATGAACACCCCCCATCCAGGGTACATAGTAAAGTTACAACATTGGTCAGGGGATAAAAACCCTTTTTGTTTTCTTTAAGGTAGCTAAGACAAAGAAATTCTGTGTGAATATGGCTTGCTGTCTAATGAGCCTGGAGTGATCAAGAAGAAAAGCACCATATAAATTTGAGTTCATTTACTATTTAGGTAACACTGCTAACCTTTGGATGTTTGGCCACTTCTTTCATCTCCTCCGTCGCTTCTGGAACAGAAACAGGAACCACGTAGGAGCTGGACAACGCCGTGTACCTGGGAGCGATTGGATCAATAACCTAAACACACCAACACAGAGAAAGAAACACGCCGAGGTCAGGAAATGAAACCGAGGTACAGCCATCAATGACAGTGTTCACAAACAAAATCAGAGCAATGAAAGGACAAAGCAGGAGATGATGATATTAAAAACAAAACAAAACAAAAAGTGTCCTTGAAAACAAACCAACAGAAAAACCTTTCCAAAGACAGCCCAGTTCAGAGAATGGCAAAAGAAGAAGGTAAGCCATTCAAGAAGAAAGATCAACTGATCTCATGAGTGAGTCATGTTGTTTTGCTGCAAGCTTTTATTCAGCTGCTCAGTCACCGTCCACCTCCACTATTTTACCAGCCAGCTTGGACGTAAACCACGGTTGAACGATTAGCAGATTCTACAACAAAATCTACAAACCTCTTCACATTACTGACACTGGTACTTCATAAAAACAGCTTCCAGTGAAGCAGATACGAATTTAATTATTCCCTGCATCATTACATTTGTACTTCCCTTTTATTTTTAGATGTTTCAGTATTCTTTTAGTTGCCAAACATTCACAACTACATAAAGAGTAATAAAAACAGGCGACAAAAGGATGCTTATTTTGTGTTAAAAATATCAAGAAAGGAGCTCTTTAACCACAGATTTTTAGACCTACTTTGTGACGTGCATTTCTCTGAAGAAAAAAGAAAAGAAAAAGGGAAACTAGGCTTTCACAAGAATGATGAACATATGAAAAGACAGGTGACAGAAGCTGAAAACTACAGAAGAAAAGATGAAGGTTAGGTGTAGAAAAGTCCTAAGATGAACTGTTTCTTTCCTGAAACAGTATGATAAAAGCAGAAGCCGTCATTTCACCTGCTCGTCACCAAGTGTTTTGTGGAAACTAACCCTTCGCTCTCGTGGACCCATTACCAACTTCAGTCCGTTGACTTCGCTGGTGACGTTCAAGCGGTGCCAAACTGGATAGCGGGTTCATTGTATCATGCTAGTACTGCTGACCCCACACCCTGCCCCTGCCAGACGTTGAGCAACGTTGGAGTGCCAATCAATCAAATCATATGTGGAGGTGAGACTATTTCATAACACGTGTCTTACTTATATACCAAGCGAGAAAAAATATGATTGGTTGTTTGTCTGTGTCACGAAGACACGTCAGAAACTCCTGCTACTAACGCTGCAGTATGAGCGCGGTGCAAGTTCCCATTCAGATATTTAATTCAAACTAACAACTCCAGCAACAAGCTCAGAGTATCTGGACATGTGCACCCTGCACACCTCATTTTGGAAATCCTATTCCTCTTTGAACATGTTTGGCTGGTAAAATAGCGCGGGCTGCTGGTGGATTTAAAGATAAACCGGCGCATGATGAAAGCGGGGTGAGGGTGAGGATGAGGAAGAGAATGAGGACGACGTGGTGGAGGAGTACCTTCAGAGAGCTAACTGGCAGCTTGGAAACAGAAGAGTGAGATGTTGTTTAATGTCAGATACGAGGAGGGAGGAACAGAGAGGACAGAGGCAGAGACACATTTACACACAATGGACTGTTCATTTAATAGTCTCCCGTGCACAAGTTTCACCTTAATGTTTTTGTTTCTCTCATGTCACAGGCTATGACTAAGCCCGAGTCTGTGCTGTTTACTCTTATCTGAACATCACTAACAGGGCTATTAATAAGCTAATGTAATCTTCTCGTGTTCGTCAACAACATAAACACTAAACTAATCCTTCCACTGTCCACCAAACACATGTGAATAGAGCGATTACATTTTTCTAAGACGCAACCAAGCTGCATACGCAACAAATCAAAAGAGAAGAAGCAGAACTGAAAATGGAACGTGAATTCACAAATATAAAGAAAGAGAGCGGGGAAATGAAATCAAGTCTGTGAAAGGTCTGAGGGGAAAACATAACTGAGCAGCGGTCTATAACAGGTTCCTCACTTCTCAGTGTCTGGAGGCATTTACACAGAGGAAAAGCCTTGCTTTTCTTTAAAATATTCACAGCAATTAGAGATACAAAAAGGTCAAATAAGTATTGAACACGTCACTATTTGTATCAGTAAGTAAACTGTATTTCTAAAGGTGCTATTGACATGAAACTTTCACCAGATGTTGGCAACAGCCCATGCAATCCACACATGCAAAGGAATCAAACCATAGATGGCCACAAATCGACTTATGTATAATAATGTGAAATGACACAGGGGAAAAGTATTGAACCGATTAAGAAAGGGAAGCGCAAAAAAGCATGAGAAGCCAAGACACTATGTGAAATAAGTCAGTAATTAGAAAACAATCCTGCCCCTCGTCAATGCAAATGATCAGGTGGTTCAGGCCCAACTGTTGGCCTATAAGAAGGTGGCTCTGACCAAGGTGTCACACAAGAGACATCTCATGATGGGAAAAAGGAAAGAGCTCACTCAAGACCTTGACTAATGGCATTGGTTACAGAAGGGTTTCTAAACTTCTGAATGTTCCAGTGCACATTGTTGGGGCCATAATCTGGAAGTGGAAAGAACATCATTGCACCATAAACCAGCCATGACCAGAGTTGTCTGAGAGCCAAGAACCACTAGTGGAGAGATTCAGAAATACCTGGAATTAGCAGGTACAATTATTTCCAAGTTCAGTAAGCATGTTTAACACTTCTTTATGTCACTTCACATTATAACACATAATTTATGGACCTATGGATCTATTATCATGGTAAAATGTATTTGCATGTGGATTACATGGGTAGTTACCAACATCTTAAGAAATATATTTAATGGGAAATATGGTGACATGTTCAGTACCCAGTTTACCAACTGTATATTTGAGCAGCTGGTAAAGATTTTAGTTGATTCCGGTGTTTGAAGAACCCTAACCAGCTGCATCCAGCAGCAGAATCAGCCAGTAAAAGACTGAGCCTAGGCTCCTTCAGCTTTACTTTTCAGCTTCTTAGGCTTCTTTGCCTGAGTCAGCGTCATATATTATGCCTTTTTAGCAGGGTGACGCTCTTTCAATGTCAGATCAAGTTTGGTTGCAGGCCAAGCAGGCTGGGAGCCTCTGCAGTTTCTGAGTCAAAAACTTGTGTGCGGGAGGAGTTTGCAGAAGCCATGGAGAGTGACTTTTGATCCACTCCAAGAAGATTCTAGCAAACTGTCAGGCAGCTCGGGCGGGGAAGGCAATGAGGATGGGTGCTGCTGACCTGGAGATGTCGTCAGGCAGTGGAAGGAATACTCTAACCATCTTCTCAATCCCACCAAGTGCATCTTTCATAGAAGAGGCTGACTCTGCACACTCTGAGGTGGGCTCATCCATTACTGGAGATGAGGTCACTGAGGTAGTTAAGAAGCTGCATGGTGGCAAAGCTCTGAGACTGGATGAAATCCACCCTGAGTTCCTTAAGGCTCTGCATGTTGTTGGGCTGTTATGGTTGACACGTCTCTGCAGCATCATGTCAACAACAGGGGCAGTACCTCTAGATTGGTGGACTGGGGTGGCGGTGGTTCCCCTTTTTAAGAAGGGGGACCGGAGGGTGTGTTCCAGTTACTGGGGGATCACAATCCTCAGCCTCCCTGGTCAGGTCCATGCAGCGGTGCTGGAGAAGAGGGTCTGCTTGACAACTGAATCTCAGATCCAGGAGGAACAATGCAGCTTCCATCCTGGTTGTGGAACACTGGACCAGCTCTGCACCCCTACTAGGGTTCTGGAGGGAACATGGGCATTTGCCCAACCAGTATACATGTGTTTTGTGGACTTGGAGAAGGCGTTTGACCGTGTTCCTCAGGGTGTCCTGTGGGAAGATGCTCAAGGATCATGGGGTTCTGGGTCTGTTGTTACAGGCCACCCAGTCCCTGTACAAGATGGAGCGAGAGTTTGATTTGCATTCGTCGGTTGATTAATTTCCAGTGAAAGTTCTGTTCATAACTTTTATGGACAGAATTTCAAGGAGAAGCCTGGGAATGGAAGGGTTCTAGTTGGGTGACCCTAGAATTGCCTCTCTGCTTTTTCCAGATGATGTGGTCCTGCTGGCTTCATTGACTGGGGACCTTCACAGATCACAGCGCAGTGAGAATCAGCACCTCCAAATCTGAGACCATGGTTCTCAGTCAGAAAAGGGTAGAATGCCCTCTCTGGGTTGGGAGTGAGGTTCTGTCTTAAGTGGAAGAGTTTGAAGTACCTCAGGATCTTGTTTACGAGTGATGGGAGAAAGGAGCGGCAGATGACTGACAGGCAGACTGGTGCAGCATCTGCAGTAATGTGGACTTTGTACCTGGTCTGTTGTGGTGAAGAGACACTTGAGCCAAAAGGCAAGACTCTCTGTTTACCAGTCGATCTTTATTCCAACCCGACATGTGGTCACGAACTCTGAGAGAGAGACCGGGAGAGACTCGGTGTAGAATCACTGCTTCTCCACATTGAGAGGAGCGCCAGTTGAGGTGATTCGGGACATCTGGTGATCCCCCTGGACACCTCCTGCAAGTGGTGCTCTGGGCATGTCCCACCAAGAGGAGGGCCCCGGGGCAGACCCAGGACCCATTAGAGAGACTATGGCCCAATCGTACACTTCCCGCTAGCCGGCTACTCCCGAAATTGCGGGTTTAGGAACCTCCGCTAACCGCTAATGCAATCTTCCGCTCCCTAAAGCCGCGACCCGTTATGCCGACTCCCTTACTCACATTGTAGGTGCAGCAATGGGCGTGTAACTCCGCAAACCTTGGTATCTTGCGGTCACGGATAGCGGGTGGTCAGACCACCTACTACCTGCAACCCGCATGTTGGCGTGTACAAGAACGCGTCCAAATGGCATCAATGTGTGTCCACCTGGTCACAGGTGGACGTGCACAAATGGCTCTACCTCTCGAATTAACTCTTGCATAAAAAGCGTGATTTGGCCTCAGTTGAACCCCTGAGAAAATGGCAGAGATCGTCTTAAACAGCTTGTTCGCCAGTTAAACCATAGACGACCAGAGCGTGTTTACTGGGAGAGCACCAACTATCTGGGACTTTCAGGTTGCCGATAGGAATAGTCTGTGTAAAAATATTTTTATGTATATATCGGTGCAGAGGAGGAGGAGGAAGGAGGAGGAGGAAGCTCTACAGCAGAGTCCCAGACGAGCTCCACATGAGAGCTGCTCCGGTCTGGATGAACAGACGCTCCATAGCGGTTAGCGGTTAGCGGGTAGCACAACCTGCTCTTAAAGGCAATGGCTACTGACGCACTGATTGGTTTAACAGGTGGAACGTCCTAACCACTCCCATGTATGATGTAACAGGTAGCACAGGTGGGATAGCGGGTTTAGCAAGGTGGAAGATTGCGTTCTTTGCGAGGGAACGCCCCTCCCGCTACCCGCTATCCCTTAATAGCGGCTTTAGGAGATCTGGCAGAAGATCGGGCCCTATATCTCTCAGCTGGCCTGGTAATGTCTCCTCCCACCGGAGGAGCTGGAGGAGGTGACCGGGGACAGGGAGGTGCTTAGACAGCTGTCCCCACGACTTAAATTTGGATACGTTGAATTTGATGGATGGATAAGTTTGGTTGTTAGCGTCCTTTACCCCCCAGGTCCTCCTAAGTTGTGCATATAATGTGTCTACTTATCGATTAACAAAAAAGATTGGCTAATTTGAGTCCCAAGCTGATCAATCAGTGCATCTCCGCTTTATGAAAGGAGGATTTACATAAACAGGAACAGTTTGGTGAATCAAAGCAGTGTTATATGCAAAATGTTCCAATCAAATGAAATAGGGCAAATAAGGAATTCAGCACTGGTACATTTAAAACTAACATCTGTGTTGTACGCTGGTCACCACATGCAAACAGACAGCCTCTTCACATATCACCATGTCAACACGAGGGAGGTTTAGTGGGATGACACTGATGAGGGCAGGGAAGACATGCATATGAAGCTTTTGACAAAAAAAAAAGATGTTTTTCTTTAATCTCACCACTGTGTAGGCTGCCTACAGTCTGTCACGGCCTACAACTCTACCATCCTTTATACGATATAGCAACTGTCTACAGTCATCTTTAACCGGTTCAGATTCGGCAAGTAAAGAGAACCACATCGAGTAAGCAACACTGGTGTCCAGACAATTTGAGATGAGGACAACAAATTGTGTAAAAAGAAATGCGTTACAAGAAATGAAGCCACAGATTTGAATTTTTGAGCCGTTACTGGAGTTAGTAGATGGGGTTAGGGTGGAGAACTAGAGCAGAGGAGAAGGGATGGCAGATGAAAGCGCGTTAATGGGATGAGAACAGCAAAGCCAAAAGAAGCCATGCTAGCAGGGACACCCTACTGTACACGTGTTGAACACAGGAATTAGTCAGGTCCATTCAGTAGGAGCATTTTATTCTGGTCCACTTATCATTCTTGACTGTGTTTGACTGTCTCATAGCATGTAGCATATACACTGGATTTTTCCATTCGTCCATACTTAACTAGGGCGATCTTGGATGCATCGTAACTTTTAATTACCTTTATTTCTGACTCGGCTCTACAGCCATGTTAGAAGCACAGAGAGCCTTTTCTCTACTACCTTAAGTTTGGTTCATCCTGCCCACAAATCATGACAATGCAAAAACGCTAATATTAAGTACTACCAAACTGACACTGCAACCATATGATCATATGCAATCATATGCACGCATTTGATCGCAAACAGTACCTATGGACCCAAAAAATAGTTATGTTCTGAAAAAGCTAAATGGCAGTTAATGAAAATAATTACACATAAAAAATGGGTTTTTCTGATGCAATCCTACAGTGTTAAACAGAAAACACGTTTTCTATATGTATTTGCACAACCTCAACAAAGCTGAACAAGCTTCAACAGAAACTGAGTGAAGGAAAGAAAGAAAGATAAAGAAAGTAAGATTTCAACCAACAATTCCTTGCTTAAAAATGTACCTTCTTATTGAAGGCCCAGATCTTGTCCCACTCCATGTTCACCACTGACCTCGATCCACCCTTTAAAAATAAAAAATAACACAATTTATTATTTAGTCAGCGACAAACGAGAGAGATGAGAGTTTTTTTTTCTAATAACTTACACTTTAACAGCTCTAATTCAATAAAACTGTAGTTACAGCTGAGCAACATACCTGGGCAGCTATGAACTGCTTCAGACCCTTCCACAGTCATTCCTCTCCTCAGGACTCCTCTGACGGTGGGGAAGCGAGGGTCATCCCTTGAAGACAAGATGACAAAAAAAAAAAAAAACAAACTGATGTTTAGAGAGGAGGGGGAAAAAAGGAAATGATCTTCAAATGTTAGCATATGAACCAAATCCAACTGACCATCCATCAACGTATCCCTGGTCAACAAACCAGGTGAGCTTCCTCTTTGACAGCACTGTGTTGTTGAGGTTGAGTCTGGAGTACTCCCAGATGTAGGGCTTCCTGAGGCGCAGAGCAGTGATGATCCAGTAGAACTGCTCGTCACGATCGTGGTACTCAGTGGTCCTCAGAGCATGAGTAACACCCTCCAAACTGTCCACTATGGGACAGGCAAAGTCATATGTTGGGTAGACACTGGAAGAGGGAAGAAAAGGAATGTTCATTTAAATTTCACTATTTGAATATATGTAATATTTGAAATAAATACATAATATCTCAGTGTACAAACTACAACGTTGCAATAAGTTAATGGAGTCTAATATCCCTCAAACATACGTCTCAATTAGGGCAACGCTGTCTTTGCTTCATATGTATGCAACAAGCTCATACGCAGCATGATACTGCCAGCACCGTGTACACACAGGTTCCAAGTGGTTCCAGGGTACATTAGTTTTGTTGTTGGCCTAATATATGCCTCATGTTTTCCTGTGTGAGAAACTTAATCTAACATTGCTGTAATCGATCAGTTGTGTCACTACGCCAGCATTTCCAGAGATGAAGTGGGCGGCCTTGCCACAAGATCACTTGACAATCCTTCAAAGCAGAGTCACAATTCATGATATAAATCACTATTTTCCTCACATATCTAATTGAACTCATGTGATCATGTGATATGTTACATAAATAGCTGCCTGGATGCAAAGCCTACAGCTAAAGGTTCAAATCACAATTTATAATTCAGCTACTTTGAGGCTTCTGTCAAGATGTTAGTCTGCTCATCACAAGACTACATCGCTCACGTTGGCTTCATTGAAAAAGGAAAAGAAAAAAAAAGAATCAGACAAAGACCACATCTACCATTTTCTACAAGAGCTGGAAGTGGTAGTCAGCTATTTTTGAAATGGCTGACTGCAGTCGAAGGAAGCAAAGGCAGCAGAGTCTGCAGAGACTGTCTTTAGGTCACAGGACCATTTTCTTAACCTTCGCAGGTTAACGCTGGACGTGTTCGCCAGCCCGAAGCAGATCTTTAGGAGAGCAGCATAAGAACTTCAAGAGGCAAACTAATAAAATCTGAGCGCATCAGTTCATTGCACATGAAGCTTCACTGTGAAGCTATAAAAATTATATCACATGCTCTAAAGTAACAGGTAAGACATTATTACCAGAGAATGTAAAGTTTAAGTTGCAGTGTCAACGCATCAATATGAAATCTGGCCTTTCAATGATGGGAAAACATAAACACAGTCATGCTGTGCATAAACACAAGTATGACGAAGGACTGCCCACCCCCCAACCCCACCATTCATCAAAGTCAAGTACTTGTATGTGCTTCCAGTACGAGGGTGGGGCGTGTTCTTGCAGCGGTACAAGGTGGGGTCTCTCATGCAACCGTTGTTGGAGTTCATGTCAATCTTGGCTCTCATGCAGCATGTCTGACCATATTCTGTCCCCGCCTTCATGTCTGACCACATCTTCATATTCTGCTCCACAGCTACAAAGGACAGAGAACATGTATGTTATTTAGCATGTTGTGGAGATCCAACACGCTCCGATTCGTAACGGCTGTGGGTTTAAAGAGGCGTACAATTGCTTCTGCATTTGGACTCAGTGCGTTGCTCCCTCTCCTGCTTCATCTGCTCAGGAGGGGTGTCATCGATGTAGGCTTTTCCCTCAGAGAGCAGCTGCTCGGCCAACTGCATGATGATGGGAAAATGGTCACTGGTGTAGGTGAACTGGTCCGGACGGATCTGGAGCATCGCAACGTCTTCCAGGATCACCTGAAGTGTAGATATGTAGAACACAAAGGTGTTTCTTTTAAAGATCTAATTACTTTCAAGGCAGCTCTTTTCACTTTCTTATGGGTGGTTTGGTTAATTCTCATTATTTTATCTGCCCTGCTGTTACAGACATCTCACCTTCTCAAAGTCCTCTTTCTCCTTCTCGGGGTTGGTGTCATCAAAGCGCATGATCAGCTTGCCCTTAAATGTGACCTGGTAGTGTTGGTTGAGCAGCGCGGCCTTGGCGTGGCCGATGTGCAGATATCTGCTCCCAGAGAGGCAGCGACACGGTCCCAGTCAAGAAACGCACCAAAGTCTCTTTAAAAAGTGAACTTTTTCAAAACCTCAGAGAAACCCTTACCCGCTGGCCTCAGGAGGGAATCGAACCACCACTTTTCCCATCTCAGCTCCTGGCAAATCCACAAACTTCCCAACATCCTGCTTCTTCTCATCCGACTGTAGCATAAACAAACAGGAGTGGAACAAATTAAACCGGTGTTTAATCTTATCCTAAAGAATTCATTTCAAAACACCGATCACACAAATGATTATCAACCTATATAGCTGCAACGTAGGTTTTGTTTAGAAGATGAAAATCGATGTCTTGGTTTTGTAAAAACCCCAAAGAATTCAAAATAACGTGTTTCCATTCTCATTTACAATGAGTCTATGAAAAGCATTTGTTGACACTTACACTGGACTTGTTCATTGGAGCTTTCTTACTGGTGTACTTGTTGCCCACAGCAGAGAAGGGAACCTGTGAGCTTAGGAAAGAAAACCACCGACTGATGTGGGGGAAAGATTTACCCTGGCCTGGCCATTCACCATGACCTGAAACAAATAAATAAATAAACCAAAAATAATAATAATAATAATTCACACAAGCTATAGCAATGCATTTTTCCATGGTTAACTACAGAAACTCAAAAACTGAAAACAGACAGAGGAAACTGGTGCATCTTACTGACCTTTGAGGGCAGCCCAGACCGACAGGTCGGCCAGAGTGATGGCGTGTCCAACCAGGAAGGTCCGCAGGGAGAGGGCCTTATCCAGCTCACCCAGCGCCGCAGTCAGGCCCGGCTGGTCACACAGACGCCGAGCGCTGAACTCCAGCCAGTGGTCCACCTGAAGACACAATCTCAAATGAGGGTCACACATCCTGAGCCGTTACACAATATCTTCAGCACACGCAGGTGCACACACCTCGGTCTGCTCCATCATATTGGCTCCGTAGAGGCCGAGAGCCGGGGCCACCCGGGCCAGGTAGCGGCTGATGGAGTTGGCGTCGTTGAACTGGACTGAACTGAGGAAAGGAAAGAGCAGAGATAGAGACATCCAGCGTGATAATATGATTTTTTTTTTTTAACACAATGCCCTTGACCTAATCAGTAAATGTGATGATTATGTCACCCACTCTGAGATGTGAAGCTTGGTGTCTTTGCCTTCCTCCACTGACACCTGCACAGTGCTCTTCACATGCTCAGCAGCCAAAAGAGCTCCTGTCAGACCAAAGAGAAAACTGTGTTTGAATTTTATTTCCCCCACTTACAGAGTACAAATCTGACACATGGCTAGAAAACAGGTTCAGAGCACAGTAAGCTTGGACAAGCGCATACAAACGCATGTAGAAAAACACCCTAAACCACCACAGATTTTTCAACCAGTTGAACTGGTCCTGAGTGCAGAGTATTTCAGCTACAACGCTTCCCTTTGCTCTGCTCCACCAACAATAAAGCAAATCAGAATCCTCCAAACGCTTGTGTGCACAGAAATGTCACAGATTACCTACTTCAGTGGCTTTCAACATGTCAGCACAGAGAAAGTGGTTACTTTAAATCTCAAAATCCTACTGACTTGAAATCAACATAGGCGTAGCTAAATCAACATAGTGGAGGCTAAACTGAATGTATGATGCCTCAGGGTTGATTGATTGATTGATTGACTGACAGGTGGTCTTTATTAACCTCAAACTGGAAAATAAAAGTGTTACAGTGGCATGGTTAAGGCACAACATATTAAAAAGATAAGAAGGATATAAGAGGAACCAGTCATAAAACATGAAATAAACCAAAATGTCAGTGTAACTGATAGGACACAAAGTGGTTATGGATTAGAGATGCGCGGATGAACCGTGCACCCGCGGGCGGAGCGGATAATCCGCATATCGGGCGGATGACTCGTCAAAAAATAATACTTTAATTAAATTCGGGCGGGTTGCGGTTGAAGCACTCAAATAATAATAATAAGAAAAAATATTTTACATATTATTAAAAAGGATGGCGGGTCGGTTCGGTTTTGAAAATTGGTGAAAAAACGTTCCTGCAAATGGATAGCGGGCGGATAGAGATTTTAAGAAGCGGTTGCGGGTTAAAATATACGTCATCCGCGCATCTCTATTATGGATGTACGGACAAAGAATTATAGAGATTTACAAATGCACAGGCTACACTACAAATAAATAATAGCAGACTAAACCATCAAATGGCTATGAAATGTACACACTATGATACATAAAAATGAATTAAAAAAAAAATCTAATGTACAGGCTATGAAATACTGAAGCTAAACTCCACTGAAAAAATAGTGCAAAAAAAATCAGCTGTGCAGGCCGTTACAGATAGATAACTATTACATTTACAGGATATGAAATGTACAGGCTATGTTACATAAATAATGAATTAGAACTAAAACTATTGAATATACATAATAGAGTGCAGGTCATGTGGTATGTAGTATATTAAAGTACTGAGTCCAGAGTTTTATCTATGAGATAGATGATTCAAGTTTATTTGTGAAGAATAAACTGTAATATTTCATACTAAAACTTGGGGCTGGGCAGTTAATCAAAACTGACAGTCACAACCTATAAATGGCTAAGTTTTTCCCATATAAATTATTTCAATTGTTTGAAATATTCAGTAAATGCTAATGTTGAGCATATTTGCAACAAAAATGTTATCTATGAAGGCTAAAAATAAAGCTAAGCTAAATAATCTTTAACTGTATTTGAGGTAAAATGTTATATTTGTTGTGATATTGATTTGAGGTCATATCGCCCAGCCCTGTTGAAACTAGAAATAACTGTCAGTCTCCTCCCCTCATTTTCTGATGCAAAAGCAACCGAGACTTATTTATTTATTTATTTATTTTAACATTGAGCAGGTTCATACCTCTCCAAATCATTTTTTATTTTTTATTTTTTTTGGAGGTCACCAAACGCCCAGAAATATGTCTCTTTCCAGTAAAGAGTCCTCGAGCAAAACAAACGAAACAGAAACCGGTGTCCAAAAATATTCCCCACCCCCCCCCCCCCCCCCCATCCAATATTCCACGTTTCAGGATGCTTGCATCAGCCTGCTGTACCCACCACCAACACAGGGGGCGCTGTTTGAGCGACTGTCAAGCCTATTAGCATCCAGAGTACAAAACTTTGGATTAATATCCACTGGGACGCGTTTGGAGACTTTTTTGACGATGACTAAGCAGGTTTTGGTAATGCGTCACCTCGCAGATCCATTTTAGTGATTTAACATGACTTCGCATCTGAAAGCTTCTGTCCGCGGAGCTGATCCAACAGCCAACTGTCCGATTACTCAATGAGTCATTTTCAAGTTCAAGAAGAGCAGCACGCATTAAACCAAAAACCATCAAACCACAGTGACAGTGAGCGCGCATTTGTTGAATAGGATATTTTTTATCAACTTTCCACGTGTTGTGGTTTTTAGTGCCACGACTACACGCGAGCTAACGTCGGCTCGGGTGACTTTCATGAACATAAAACCACCCAATTCATGCGCACATTCAGATCAAAGCTCGAAAATGTGTTGCCGAATAATAGTGCATCTTCAAACGGGACATTATGTGAATTTCAGTCACTTTTTATTGTCACTAAACCGTCTTTCCAATAACCAACTTACAATCTATTTTCCGATTAAACTGCCAAAATACAAAGATAATCATAAAGATAGGTCTGATGTGTTGATTTAAAGATACAGGTTTGGTTTGAGGTGAAATATCATAAAACTGGACGATCTTGACGTTTGTTGTGATGACACACGCTAACCGCTATACTAGCTTCATTTCTTCACGGATTGCAGACGCTAACTCACCCAGAGGAGGGTTGCTGGTGTTGATGGTTAAATTTAACGCCATGCTTTCCAGATCCTTCTTCTACAGAGGAGGCAGAGCTTTTACACAGCCAGACAGATCCCGGTGAAGTGAACAGACATGCAGCGGCTCTATCCACACCACACCACACCACACCAGACACTCCACAGCCGGGGAAGAGAAACCTCCTCCATCGGGGCTAACCAGCTGCAGGGACCGGCGACAGCGCCACCTGCCGTACGGGAGTGGAATCATTTTGTCATTTGTATTGATGATAGTAGCCGAGTAGCCTGCGGTTTTGTTGCATTTTCTCTACTGACCACTAGGTGCCGAAGCAAACGAAGCGAATCCCCATTGACCCCCCCCCCCCCCCCATAAATAAATAAATAAGAAATGTCCAACATTGAAGTAGAATTAAACATACAGTTGATCATAGTGGATTATTCTGTGTCTCAGGAGGTCATGCTTGGAGTTGATTCATTTCGATTAATTCCCATTCCAGTAGAATGTTTTAAATCATTTCATAATTGCTTAATCAACCGTTTTTGTGTTGCTGTCTTTATTTGCCTGAACTCCTAGTTCACTTAAATAATCTCAAGATTCCCTCAGGCCATCCGCCTGCTGAACTGTGACCACTACTCACATTAAGCATAATATTGAACTTTGGACTTCATAGTTTTCTCATCACCTGCACTGTGTGTTTATTTATTATTTATTACTTATTTAAACTTAATTCTTTTTTTTTTTCCTGTTTCTTCTAAAAAGAAAGCGTTTGCCCTGTGGGTACAATAACAAATTTTACTGCGCAATGTACAAAGTATAATTGTGTACGTAACAAATAAAGATCTTGAATCTTGAATCTTGAATCTTGATTCCACACTCCATCTGCAGGCCATAACACATGATTGTCTGGTTTACCTGTCTGCTCCCCCAGTGCTCCTCGTCACTTTATTCTTTGTCCAGACAAACTGATTTTATTTTCTCTTTTCTTTTTTTTACTCAGCAAGTCTTTAAAAGTCTTTTTTTTTTCACAATGGCTTTCACTTTGAACCATAGGATTCAACCAGTAATTACTGTCTAGGAGCTCTTTCTAATGTCCTTAGGTAAGCGTTATCACACATCTTTGACCAAAATAAATAATTATTCCAAGTCCTTCTCTCCGTCTGCAATCAGACCATTGAACTCTGATTTAAAGTGATTTTAGTAATTTATTATTGAGCTTTTAGCTATTGATTTGTACACTGAATTTGACTGCTTTAATTGTGTTTGTCTTAACTTGTATACCCTTCCTTTATTCTCTAGTGCTCTTCTAATGTGCTTTTAGTGTTACACATTTAGCAGAATTTGCACTTCAACAGTTTCTGGCTCCATGCTGTACAACATGCATGAACTGCGGCAGCATACCTCTGTATATTTGTTGGTATTGTGCTTGTTCATGTTATATTTGTACCTGACTGAAAAGAATTGCCCTTAAAGGGACCAATCAAGTTTTCTGAATCAGAATCTGTTTCCTCAACTGACATATTGATGTCTCTCCTGCTTCAGCTTGAAGTGCGCCCAAAGCCACTCTTTAACTATCAGGGTCCACCTTGCTACTACCTGGTACTAGCTAGTACCAGGTACTTGCTAGTACCAGGTACCAGCTAGTACCTGGTACTAGCAAGGTGGACCTAATAAAGTGGCAGGTGAGTGTATACTGTATGTATACAGGCTTGTCACAGGCAGTTTCATTGTTAAATAAATACTTTTTAAAAAATTCATTAGACAGTTTATAATTTTATTATCTTGTTTTTGAGTTTATATTATGATAAACTTTTAAGCTTTTAGAAATGTTTAAGACAAATGTTCTGTATTTCTCCATGAAATAAGTAACACGCTGTTGAAATTGAATTGAATTGAATTTAATTGAATTGGATTTTTGTATTTTGTATCTAGATCTGGCAAATAGCAGGTTAGATAAATTAAATGAACGGTACCAAATTTTAATTAAATTGATCAATCAAATAGCTAAAAAAATAAAAATAAAAACTATGAATAGTACTTGGGTCAGACAATATGGCCAAAATTTACATCGCAATATATTTCTTAATTTTGGTCGATACGATTTGATTCTGATAACGATATGAATTATAGACAAGCTGTAGAGAAACTACCAAGAATGTCCAGAGAGGATGCCTGTACCTACAAATCTCTGAAAAAAATGTAATATCCAAATCCATAAAACCTTGTTCTACATATATATATACATACGTGTATAATATATACACGTATGTATATATATACACACGTGGACAAAATTGTTGGTACCCCTCAGTTAAAGAAGGAAAAACCCACAATTCTCACTGAAATCACTTGAAACTTACAAAAGTAACAATAAACAAAAATTTATTGAAAATTAAACAATCAAAATCAGCCATCACTTTTGAATTGTTGATTAACATAATTATTAAAAAAAAAAAAAAAAAACTAATGAAATAGGGCCGGACAAAAATGATGGTACCCATAACTTAATATTTTGTTGCACAACCTTTTGAGGCAATCACTGCAATTAAACGGTTTCTGTATTTGTCAATGAGCGTTCTGCAGCTGTCAACAGGTATTTTGGCCCACTCCTCATGAGCAAACTGCTCCAGTTGTCTCAGGTTTGATGGGTGTCTTCTAGAGCTGGGTATTGATTCAAATTCCAAGAATCGATTCGATTCCGATTCTCAAGATAAAGAATCGATTATCCCGATTCGATTCGATTCGATTCGATCCGATCCGATCTCGATTCGGGTTAGTGTTATTAAAAACATTTTTGAGCTGTTTTCTGAATTACATGACTGTGTAGTTAAGCATTAACATATTAAAACTAGTATTATATTTACATTCAACAGCAAATTCACTAACCTGGTGCATTATTAAGATTAAAAATGATCAAGAATTCACCCAAAAGCTGTTGCTGTTGGAACCAAATGCATGTTTTATTTAATTATCATATGAAAAAGCATAACAAAAAACATAACATAAACAAGAGTGCTGGTTACTGGTCTTCAAAGTAACCCAATGGACATTATACTTATACTACATTATAACTTGTAAATAAGAACCAAAGGTACAGCACCTTGTGAACATAAGTGTCTCACAGTTTTGTGTAAATCTCTAAATACACAAATTATATAAAACATTCACTTGTCTTTAAAGTGCGAACATGTAAACAGGACATTTTAAACTGTAAACAGAAAATTGAAAACTTTGCCTGATAAAGTGCTAACAAAAAATAACTCAGACTGGACCTAAACTTGACTTGAGACAGACTGGGTAAACTGTCCTGTCAACTGCCATCACTTGGGAATAGAAAGATTCTTCTGAAGGAAAGGAGCTCATTTCCATGCCCAGGAGTAAGGCAGCTTCTTTTTGCAGTGATGATATCACCTGCGGTTGAAAAAACCCTCTCGGATTGCCACACTGGTCCCAGGGACACAGAGATATCGTTTTGCCATACAAGCCAAAAGAGGATAGTCATTCTTATTCTCCTTCCACCAGGCCAGAGGATTGTCCTGCAGTCCCGCAGGTCTCCTTGCCCTGTACCTTCTGATTTCATCTTCTGCCTCATCTGCTCCAGATTTCTGTGCTGCTGCCTCCTCTCTTGGTTTGTAGGCTTCCCCAAGTAGACTCTCCCAAGGCACTGGATGGCATGGGGTCAGGTGCAGGGGGTTGGGGTCCCACATCCTCCTCCTCTCCATCAGCATCATCTTGCTGTGTGAGAGATTAGAGAGAAAATGTGCATTATATACAGAGCAGTTGTGTGTCACAGTGAGAGGAGTTGCTTGATATTTATTCCACAGGGGTTCCTTTACATTACATTACATAATGTAATGTAATACAGGACATACATAGCAAAATACTGAGTAAGGTGGAATATAGACTACAGCAGTATACAAGTAGCACAAAAATTATTCAATTAAATCTTTCTCATTACTTACATTAGATGCTTCTTCCTCCATCTCACTGATTGCTTCAGTCTTGAGCCTGGAAAAGGTGCTCTCTCGCTCCTCCTCACTGAGGATGGGAGGGCTTTGAAGCGTGGATCAATAGCTGAGGCGACATCAGCAAGTCCTTCTGGTTCACATACCTGAAATTTAAATTTCACACATTAAAAATCGACCTATGCCATCACAATAGGATAATAATGTTTTCTTTAATTATGTTTCCTTTAATATACAATTACACACACACAGCAATGCAGCTGTTTCCCTCTCCCACACACATAGCACAGGCCTACCTCATGCTCAGGTTTTTCTTGATCTCATCCTTCATGTCCTTTACAACTTTGGAGTCGTCTGGGAGGCTGGTCATCTCCTTCAGCAACAGGGAAGCAGCAGGGGTGCGATCACTGAGAGAGTTGGGGACTTTTCCTCTGACATGACTTGAGTTGCTGTCTTCATTGGCCTTAGAGCTCTACAAATCTTCTGCATCCGTGATGTCCTCCTCCTTCAGGCTGCACAATTCTTTTTCATTTCGGCGGACTTTCGGGAGAGAGCAGAGCGGCAGATATTGCAGGTTGCTGCTCGAGAAAGCGTTCAAGCATTTCCAGAGCACTATTCCCCACCGAGTCACGACATCAATTGTGAGTTTGTGCGCTTTCAGCTGCAGTAGCTTCTGCTTTTCCTTGAGGACGCGGGTGGCTGTGGTGCTGCGATGAAAAACTTCGCAATGTGCCTCACTCTCGCAAGCAGGCCGTGCAATATCGGGAGTTTTAGACCGGCTTGCGACGCGAGATTGATTATGTGTGCAAAGCATCCGACGTGAGTTAGCCCCATGATCTCAATGGCACGCACCATATTTGCGGCGTTGTCCGTCACAATGGCTGGGTCTTTGCTCATCAGCCCCCACTCTTCTATTGCAGCCGTTAACATTTCAGCTAGACTGGCAGAACGATGGTTCTAGTTCAATTTCTTTGTGGTCTGTAATACATACGAGACAAGGTTCCACTCATCGTCTATGAAGTGTGCTGTCACACTCATGTAAGCTGCGTAGCCACTGATGTCCAGGTATCACTTGTAATGCCCATCCTCTCTGCTGACTGAAGATGATTTTTCACATTTTCTTTTATGACCGTACATGTTTGGAATGACTTCTTCGGACAGACGTTTGCGAGACACCATAACGTAGGGGTTCCGCGACTTTCATTAGCTGCCTGAAGCCGTCGTTTTCACAACGGAGTACGGCCGCATATCTTTACAATGAAGCCCGCATCGCCTCGGTTTTTTTGAGAGATCGTGCAGAACTGGCTGGTAGTTGTAGAATTTCCTTGAGCTTCATCTGCTTGGGCCCGTGTGGACGGCTTTGGACATGAAATCTGGGTGATGTCGGCATAAGTGGGTCCTGAGGTGGTCTTATTTCCGCAATACTTCACCTCCATTTGGCTGACTTGCAAATCGCTTTCCTTTTTGTCAAGCGCATCTGTCTCTTTTTTGCTTTCTGAAGCCGAAATGGTGCCAGATGGAGCCTTGAGTGATTCTGGCGTTTTCAAATCTGTAACTCCGCTAACGTTTCCACTGTCCGACGCCATGTTTGTTTGATATAGTCAGACCGCGTGCGCATGCGTGATTTGAATGGCGCAACTGGGGTTAAAGTTCACCGAGGGAAACGTACTAAAAAATATTTTAATTAATTAAATCGATCTTTGAACATGCGAATCGATCTTAAAGAATTAATATGTGAATCGATCCAGAATCGGAAAAATCGATTTTTTCAACACAGCCCTAGTGTCTTCTCCAAATGGCATGTTCAGCTCCTTCCACAATGTTCAATGGGATTCAGATCTGGGCTCATGGAAGGCCACTTTAGAATAGTCCAACGCTTTTCTCTCAGCCATTCTTGGGTGTTTTTGGCTGTGTTTTGGATCGTTGTCCTGTTGGAAGACCCATGACCTGCGACTGAGACCAAGCTTTCTGACACTAGGCAGCACATTTCTCTCCAGAATGCCTTGATATCTTCAGATTTCATTTTACCTTGCACACATTCAAGACACCCTGTGCCAGATGCAGCAAAGCAGCCCCAAAACATTACTGAGCCTCCTCCATGTTTCACCGTAGGGACTGGTTCTTTTCTTCGTATGCTTGGTTTTTGTCTATGAACATAGAGTTGATGTGCCTTACCAAAAAGCTCCAGTTTGGTCTCATCTATCCAAAGGACATTCTCCCGAAGCTTTGTGCTTGTCAATGCATTTTTGCAAATTCCAGTCTCCTTTTTTGTGATTTTTTTCAGCAGTGGTGTCGTCTCCCTAAGTCCACTTTGGCTCAAACAACGACGATGGTGCGATCTGACCTGATGTACCTGGCCTTGGAGTTCACCTTTAATTTCTTGGAGGTGGTTCTGGGCTCTTGGATACAATTCGAACGATCCGTCTCTTCAATTTGTCTCAATTTTCCTCTTGCGGCCACTCCAGGGAGGTTGGCTACTGTCCCGTGGGTCTTGAACTTCTGAATAAATGAGCCACTGTTGTCACAGGAACTTCAAGCTGTTTAGAGATGGTCTTATAGCCTTTACCTTTAAATGTTTGTCTATAATTTTTTTTCGGATGTCCTGGACAAATTCTCTCCTTCGCTTTTGTTGTCCTGTTCAGTGTGGTACACACCTTTTCACCAAACGCAGAGTGACTACTTTGTCTGCCTTAACGGCAGACTGACTGATTAGGTTGGAACACCTGTGATGTCAATTAAAGGACACACTGAGTAATCATGTCACTCTGGTCCAAGGGCGTAACCATGGTATAGACATTGGGGGGGTCCAAATGAAAGCCTCCCCCAGAATTTTTTTTAAAGGTGCATTTCCCACAGTTCTGTGATTTTTATTTATTGACCATCTCAAATCACATTAAAGGAAAAAGTCTGCAATTTCTCTGAGATAGTAGCGATAGGATAGCTTCCAGCTGGGAAAATTACTGCCTAAAACATGTTGATGTAAATATTGTGATTGGAACACAAAAGGTCTATAGCACACGATGGACTTTAATTCCAAGTTAATTGTATTTGTTGATTTGTCTCAAAATGATGTTGCACATTTACACTGAAACGTTTAATGTGAATGAAATCATAGATTTGTACAAAGAATTAAAGTAAAATATTGATGTTAATTGAATATATATACAGATTTATTCATTGACATTAAAAAAAATAGTCTGGCCTGTCCTCACAATCCCTCTCCCGTCTCTCTGTGCTGCCTGCATTATGACCAGATTATTATTGTACCAGAAGACAGTAACTGACCCTGAGGATCTTTTTA